>PITA01007264.1:0-93093 GCA_004023965.1 Spilogale gracilis
GTCATCATCTCCTTGCCACAGCCCCAGACAAGAAGGGGCCTACAAGAATTCCTGGGAGCTACAGGATTCTGCCCCATCTGGATCCCTGGGTTCTCAGCAATAGCACGACCCCTCTGTAATCTCTTAGGGGGACTAAATTGAGAACCCCCCTGGCCTGGACTGAGGAAGCAGAAGCTGCCTTCAGAGAGATAAAGCTGCGCTGGGGCGGGCTCCTGCCCTGGGCCTACCAAATAAAGAAAAACCCTTCAGTCTCTGTGTACATGAAAAGGATAGCTCTCAGGGTACTCACTCACCATCAGGCCCTGACAACGGCCAGTCACATGTCTGTAAAAGAGACTGGACCCACGGCAGCAGGATGACCCTGTGGCTCAGAGCACCAGCAGCCACAGTCCTGCTCCTGAAGGAGGCAGGCAGGCTCACCCTGGGACAAAAACAACGTCAAGGTCCCTCATGCAGTTGCAACCGTCACGAACACACAAGGGCACCGCTTCCTTTCCAGCTCTCCACTAGCACAATACCAAGGGCTCCTCTGCGGGAATCCATGGGTCACCCTGAAAACAGTAAGAACGTTAAACCCAGCAACATTTCTCCCCACGAAAGAGGGGGAACCAGACCCTAACTGCTCCAAAGTAACCGGCAAAGTCTACACAAGCTATCCAGACTTATAGGATCAAGCCATAAAGAATCCAGAGCTCACTGTTCAGTGACGGCAGCCCTTCCTACAGGAGGGTGCCCAAAAAGCGAGTTAAGCAGTGACTACAACCACTGAAGTCCTAGAGGCTCAGACATTATCAGCTGGACAGTCAGCACAACAGGCTGAGCTATATGCCTTAGTCTGAGCCCCCACCTCAGTGAAGGCAGGCAGGTCAACATCCACACTGACTCTCACTGTGCCTTTGCTACTGTGCATGTACAGGGGGCCATCTACAAGGAGAGGGGCCTCCTAACTGCTGCAGAAAAAGCTGTCAAAAACAAAGAAGAAATACTAAAACTCCTCAAAGCTGTGTGCCTTCCAAAGGAAGTAGCAATCTTACACTGTAAGGGATGCCAGAAAAGAGACGACGCCACAGTGCAGGGAAATTGTCTGGCCAATGAGGCTGCCAAGACCATAGCCAATAAAGACACAGACCAAGCCCCTTCCCTCGCCATGGCCCTAGCACCCCTGGAAGAAGTCCCTCTTCCCAGTTACACTCAGAAAAAAAAAAAAAAAAAAAAAAAAGGCTATGGCTGAAGGGGCCACTCTGACTAAAGAGATGGCGGGTGATACCAGACAGGCTCATCTTCATCCCAACAGCAACAGGAGGGCATCTAGGCAAGAAATACCACCAACTCACCCACATGGGAAAAACTATATTAGAGGCCCTCCTCCAGAAGCGTGGCTACATCAGCCAGCTGCCAGCACTGAGCCGAGCAACGGGTGAGCAGTGCCTAACACGTACTAAAAATAATGCCCAACCTGCGCCACGGCCCCGGCCAGCTGTCCAGAGGATGGGAGTAGCCCCTTTCAAAGAGCTAAAAACAGACTTCACAGATGTGCAGCAGAGCAGGGGGTTCATATATCTCCTAGTGATGATGTGCATATTCTCTGGATGGTCGAGGCCTTCCCGACCAGCCGGAGCAAAGCCGAGAAGTAGCCAAAGTCCTCTTGTGGGAGATCATGCCCTGGTATGGTCTGTGATTAACAATCCTTAGTAACGATGGGTCCGTCTTTGTAGCAGACATTGTACAGGTCTTAACCAAGTCTCTCAACATCACCTGGAGACTCCACACCGCCTACCAGCCCCAAAGCTCAGGAGAAGTAAAGCAAATGATCGCACCTTCAAGAGAAACTCAGCATAGTTTTGCCAGGAGATGAATCTCCTATGACCAGATCTGCTACCCCTGGCCATTCTGTGTGCCTGCTGAACACCCAGGATGATAGGTTACTCCCCTTTCAGATTAGTGCATGGACGCCCTCCCCCATGCCTGGGGAGACTTCCAGGAAACTTACATCAGATTGGGGATGAAAAGATTAAAAAAACAAAAAACAAAAAACAAAAAAAACACTTCAGGCCCTGGGGGCCACCCTAAATAAATCACAAAGGTACACCATTGAGAAGGCCCCAATTTCCGTAGGTCCCAGGTGTACTCCTTCCAGACAGGAGACTCAGTCTGGGTCAGAGATTGACAAAGGGATCCCCTCAAACCACAGTGGACAGGGCCTCACACTGCTGTTCTGACCACCCCAACTGCCCTTAAGGTCTCTGGTGTTACCCCGTGGGTCCACCACTCCAGAGTGAAAAAGCCCATCACCCGGACAAGAAGCTGCACCAGTGGAAAGGCCAGCCAAACCCCGCAGACCCGCTCCAACTTTGCCTCCAATGAGACCCCACCTACTGATGGACACCTGCTTGCTATGGTCCCTAGTTCTCACCAGCACAATATCCCTCATCCTAAGGGTGGGACTCTACACTGTTGTCCCTTCCGACTAGACTTTCCCCCAGAGACTTGCCATTGTTATTGTTTACTAGGTGACCCCAGGGTGTTTTACTGCACTTACTTGTCCACAGGTTTTATCTGCTGTTGGGTCATCCACAATGGCTCCTTCTAACTAAGGCCAGAAACCCCACTTTCATTGGCCCTCTGTTGTCTACTTCTAAGGACATTTCACTGTGGTTTTCCTGAGCCCAGTCAGTCCTGGTCTCCGGCTATCTGGTGTGTTGTTCGTCCTCACTGCCTCTAGCTTGCCCAACCAGGTTTATCACTGCTCATACTGCCAAGATCAGACTCCAGTTGCTCCTTACTCACTATTGCCCTGTACATAATGAAGATGATGCCCTCCAAATTAGGTGTTTAAAGGGCCATCAAAGGGGATAATGATAAGGAAAATCCATGTTCTGAGGTGACCAATCAATTCAGCAGGGGAATCCCAGTCTTGTTTTCCAGGTTTTCCCCTAGCCCCACCACCTGCAGCCACAAGAGTGGCACAGATATGGAAGTATATTAACTACCCCCTTTAATTGTGCTCTGGGCTCAGACCTTGAGAGATTACTCTCTTCTGGGCCCGCTAATATGAAATAAATCTTCGATCCTCCAAGGTCTCTGAGTGCCATTTGGTTTTTTTGGGTCAGGATCTATTCCATGTTCTGTAACAAAACCACACTCAAGCCCTCAAACATCACTTATCAAGAAAGCTAAGCCAGCTCCCATGTAAGGTCTATACCACCTATGCCCACAATACTGCTGGCCAAGGAGAATAAGGATAGATTGTCCTGAAGAGCAGACCCAGAAGCCAGGAAAAATAATTTATGATAGAAATACTCTCAGGGATCAGAATGGAAGCCTCATGAAGAAACATCTAGAAACAAGGCAATGTTGAGGCCCAGGGGGCTTTGGAATTGTTCCAAACCAGTGACTGCTGTGTAACTCCATCCTTTTCCAGTCTAAATGGGAGTAATTATTAAAATTATCCTGATACTCCTTCTTTCATAACTGTATGTTGCACCCTTAAATGAAGAGGAAATTTTTTTAGTCAGCAAAACAGAATCAAGAATAATTTACTCTCTTGAGTTTCCAACAGTGTTATGGATATATTCTGAAAGGCCCACCCCCTCAAAACAACCAGATTCTGCATAAAGCATACTTTTAATTGCTGGACTCACAGAGGAAAGAGTAATTCACAGAGAGAAGGTAACACACATGTGTACGCCCTCCCAAAACTGAGCTTGAACTAGAGCCATGAGCAGAAAGTACATAGGAACAGTAATGGCTACACTAAGGATGAGATGTTTTACAGTGTTTCATTTCTAAGATGAGACCTTAAGTTAATAGCAATTTGGGGTGGAGGATAAATCTGAATTTCATAAAATAAGCTAAGGAATCTGAAATGAACTAAACTGATCCGCATACTGATAGTGTTCCACTGTATAGCTTATGCCAAAAAACTGTGAAAATCAACCTCATATGCTCTTTTAATCAAAGATTACCAGATATGCAAGGAAATGAACCACCATGAGGGAGAGTCAGCAGACAAAGAACCAACAGATTTATACTCTTCTTTCCCTAAGGACTCGAGATATTGGAATCAGATTGAGAATTAAAAATGCCAAATTAGCAAATTTGCAAAATTATCTTAAAAATAAGAAATAAAATGAGAAAACTACCAAAAATGAACTAGTTTTCAAAATGAACCAAATAACTCTTAGAAATAAAAATATTATAATACATATTACACAAATAGTATATATTACATGTTATTATCAATGGAAATAATATCAAATAGAAAATAACGACCCTTAATGAGAAAATTTGTCAGTTGGAAGATATATCTAAATAAATAACTCAGAATACAGCAGAGAAAGACATAAATGAAAATTCCTGAGAGGCTCACAGAATTAAATGTAAAATAAAAAAGCAAAAATCCTAAATAAAGCATTAGCAAGTTGATTTTATCAACTAATCAACTACGGCTGTATAAATGCAAGAATTCTTTCTTTCTTTCTTTCTTTCTTTCTTTCTTTCTTTCTTTCTTTCTTTCTTTCTTTCTTTCATTCTTTCTTTCTTTCCTTCTTTCCTTCCTTCCTTCTTTCTTTCTTTTTCTTTCTTTCTTTCTGTCTTCCTTTATTTCTTTTAGATTTTATTCATTTATTTAATAGAGAGAAACACAGCTAGAGAGGGAACACAAGCAGGGGGAGTGAGAGAGGGAGCAGGGAGCCTGATGCCAGGCTCGATCCTGGGATTCTGGGATCATGACAAGGTGACCTGTCCTAAGGACCTGGAACTTCACATTTGATATCCTCCCAAACATCTCCCTATGAATTTCCTCATTTTGCTGGTCCTAATGTATATCCTTTATGACATAGTTGCAAGTATAGAGTTTTCCAGAGTTCTGTGAGTTGTCTCGGCAAATAATCAGACCTGAATGGATACTGAGAATTTCTGAATTTATAGGCAGGTGTGCAGAAGTGCAGGTGGCCTGGGACCTGAGAGCTCACAGATGGTGTCTGAACTGAGGCCACTTTTGTGGAGGACTGTGCTGTTAATTCTCGGTAGATAGTATCAGAATTACATTTCAACACCCATTACCCAGATTCCTCTGTTGTTAACATCCTACCCTGCTTGCTTTATCATTTGTGTGCTCTTCCCCATTCTCCCTCAATACTTCAGTGATATTTCTGAAGAATACATACATTCTCTTACCTGAACTGCAATATAATTATCAACATCAGTGAATTTAACATTGATAACCATACTTTAAAACTCATATTCCAATTTTTCCAGTTGACCCAATATCTCTTATAGCAATTTTATCCTACCAGTACAGGAGATGGTATAGAATCAGGTATTACATTTAGTTGTCCTCTTTCCTTAGCTTTTCTTTTTTCTTTTTTAAGTATAAAATGTGATGATTTGATGTCTGTATATATTACAAAATATTTAGCCAAATAAGGTTAGTTAACACATCCTTCACTTACCATCTTTTTTAAATTAACTTATTTTATTTAATTTCAATTAACATATAGTGTATCATTAGTTTCAGATGTAGAGTTCAGTAATTCATCAGTTGCATTTAACACTCAGGGCTCATGACATCATATGCCCTCCTTAATGACCGTCTCCCTTTACACCATTCCCCACACACCTCCCTGCCAACAACCCTCAGTTTATTTCCTAGAGTTAAGAGTCTCTTATGGTTTTTCTTCTTCTCTGATTTCATCTTATTTTACCTGTCCTCCTATTATCCTCTGTTTTGTTTTTTAAATTCCACATGAGCGAAACCATATGATAATTTTCTTTCTCTGACTTGTTTTGTTTAGCACAGTAACTTCCAGTTCCATCCATGTCTATGTAAATGGCAAGATCTCATCCTTTTGATGGCTGAGTAATATTCCCTGATAATATATACAGCACATCTTCTTTCTCCATTCTTCTTTTGATGGACATCTGGGCTCTTTCCATTGTTTGGCTATTGTAGACAATGTAGACATTGCTGCTAAAAACATTGGGTGCAGGTGCCCCTTCAGATCACAACATTTGTATTCTTAAGTAAATACCTAACAGAGCAATTGCTGAGTTGTAGGGTAGCTCTATTTTTAAGTTCTTGAGGAAACTCCATACTGTTTTGCAAAGTGGCAGAACCAGTTTGCATTTCTACCAACAATGTAAGAGGGTTCCCCTTTCTCCATATCATCGCCAACATCTGTTGTTTCCTGAGTTATTAATTTTAGCCATTCTGACTAGTGTGGGGTGATTTCTCATTGCTGTTTTGATTTGTATTTCTCTGATGACAAGTGATATTGAGCATTTTTTCATGCGTCTGTTGGCCATCTTTTTTGTTGTTATAGTGAGAACATTTAAGATTTACTCTCATAACAATTTTCAAATATATGATGCAGTATTGGTAATTGTAGTCATGTTATACACTAGATTCCCTGGAATTCACTCAGCTTTAAGTTTGTACACTTTTGCCAACATCTTTTCTACCCTCAAGCCCCTGGTGCCCACCAATTTACAATCTGCTTCCATGAGTTCAATGTTTTTAGATTTCCACATATAATATGTTATAGTTCTCTTTCTGTCTAGTTTATTTAACATAGCATAACGCCTTCAAGATCCATCCACATTGTCACGAATGGCAAGATTTACTTCCTTTTTATGGCTGAATATTCCTCTGTGTGTGTGTGTGTCCATCCATTAGTGGGCACTTGGGTTGTTTTCATGTCTTAGCTATTTTGAGTAATGCCCCAAGGAACACAGGAGTACAGTTAGTTACTTTTTTAAATGTTTTATTTAAATTCCAGCTAAATAGTATAATATTAGTTTCAGGTGTACAGTATAGTGCTTCAACAGTTCCATACAATATCCAGCCTTCCTCACAATAAGAGCCCCCTTAATCCCTATCACCTATGTAACCCACCCACCTTCCTTCTGGTAACCAGCAGTTTTTCCTCTATAGTTAAGAGTCTGTTTCTTGTTTTGCCTCTATCTCCTCCCCCCCTTTTGCTCATTTGTTTTATTTATTAAATTTCACATGAGTGAAATCACATGGTATTTATCTTTCTCAAACTTATTTTGCCTAGCACATTACTCCTTAGCTCCATCCATGTTGTTGCAAATGGCAAGATTTCATTCTTTTTGATGGCTGAATAATATTCCATTGCATATATGCCAATATGTCATTGGTATCTTTATGGGTGCATCTTCTTTTTCAGTTGATGGGCACTTGAGGGGTTTCCATAGTTTGGCTATTGTAGAAAATGTTGCTATAAACACTGAAGTACATGTATCCCTTTGAGTTAGTGTGGGGTGTATCCTTTGGGTAAGTATATAATAGTACAATTGCTTTGTATCCTTTCTTGTATCCTTTGGGTAAGTATATAATAGTACAATTGCTGGGTCCTGAATAGATCTATTTTAACTTTTTTGAGGAACCTCCATACTGTTTTTCACAGTGACTGCACAAGCTTGCCTGCCCACCAATAGTGTAGGAGGCTTCCCCATTCTCCACATCCTTGCCAACCTCTGTTGTTTCTTACGTTGTTGGTTTTAGCCATCCTGACAGGTTGGCTAACATCCTACCCTGAGGTGGTATCTCATTATAGTTTTGCAGATAGCTCTTTTAGATAATAATTTCATTTTCTTCAGATACATACCCAGAAGTAGGATTTCTGGGTCATGTGGTAGTTCTATTTTTAATTTTTTGAGGAACCAGTTTACATTCCCACCAACACTGCACAAGGGTTCCTTTTTCTCCACATCCTCACCAGCACTTATCTAAAATTTTTGTTGATAGTCATTCTAACAATGTGAAGGGTAGTCTATGGTAGTCTTGATTTGCATTTTCCTGCAAATGACTACTGATGTTGAGCAACTTTCCATGTACTTGGTCATTTGTAGGTCTTCGTAAAAATGTCTATTCAAGTCCTTGAATTTAGGTATTTTTCAAATTAGATTATTTGAAAATTAGATTTTCAAATTAGATTATTCAATTTTTTGCTGTTCATATGAATTCCCTATATATTTTGAATATTAACTCTATCAAATATGTGGTTTGCAAATATTTGCTCCCATTTCCTAGGTTGCCTTTTCACTTTGTTCATCCTTCCTTCCCCCCTTCCTTCCTTTTGTTTCTTTTACTATGTACAAGTTTTTAGGTTGACACAGTCTTACTTCTTCATTTTTGCCTTTGCTGTTATGCTTTTTGGTATAATATCCAAGGAATTGTTGCCAAGAGGAGGTTAAGAAGCCTTTTCCTCTTTTCTTCTAGGAGTCTTGTGGTTTCAGGTCTTTAATCTGTGTTAAGTTAATTTTTGTTAGTGGTGTAACATAGGGGTTCAATTTTATTCTCTCTTATGTGAATGCCCAATTTCCCCAACACAATTTATTGAAGAGACTATCATTTCCCCATTGTAAATTATTGCTTCCTTTGTGGGAAATTAGTTGACTCTATATGTGTGGGTTTCTTCCTGGGCTCTCAATTCTGTCCCATTGGCCTATTTGTTTTTATGCCAACACTGTATCAGTTGGTCACTAAAGCTTTTGTAGTAAGATTTGTCAGGAAACCTGATGCCTCCAGCTTTGTTTTTTCTCATAAGGTTTCTTTGTTCTTTCACAAGGTTGCTTTGGTTTTGGGGGGGTCTTTGCTGTTTCCTAAGGATTTTAGCATTTTTTTCCCAATTCTGTAAAAAGGCCATTGGAATTTTGACAGGAACTACATTGGCTCTATAGCTCATAGATAATATGAACATTTTAATAATATTAACTCTCCTGGTCCATGAACATGGGCTATCTTTCCATTTAACTGTCATCCATTTCTTTCACTGGTGTCTTAGTCTGTAGATTTTTCACTTCCTTGGTTAAATTTATTCCTAAATCTTTGTTTTTGATAGCACTGTAAATGAGGCTTTTAAGTTTTTTGGAGAGTTCATTATTAGCATATAAAAGTGCACCTTATTTTTCTATTTAGATTTTGTTTCCTGGAAATTTACTGAATTCATTTATTAGATCTAACAGGTTTGGGCAGTGTCTCTAGGATTTTTCTATATACAAGACCATGTCATCAGCAAACAGAGGTAATGTTACTTCTTCCTTTCTGACTTGGATGCCATTTGAATTTTTTCCTTGCCTACTTGCTCTGGCTCGGACTTCCAGTATTATGTTGAATAGGAGTGGTGAGGGGCATCTTTGCCTTGTTTCTATTCTTAGATTAAATGCTTTCAAGCTTTCACCATTGAGTATGATGCTAGCTGTGGAATTGAGGTATGTTCCTTCTATACCCATACCATTGGTTAAGAGCTTTTACCATAAAAGGATGTTGAATTTAGTCAGATTCTTTTTCTTTACCTCTTGAGACACTCATAGGATTTTTATCCTTCATTCTATTAATATAGTATATCACATTTATTTATTTGCCTATGTTGAACCATCTTTGTATCTTGGACTAAATCCCATTTGATCACTGTGAATAGTCCTTTTAATAAGCTGTTGAATTTATGTTTGCTAGTATTTTTTAAGAACTTTTGCATCTATATTCATCGGGGATACTGATTTGGGGGAGGATGTCTTCATCTGGATTTGGTATCAAGATAACACTGTCCTCCTAAAATGAATTTGGGATCTCTCCAGTTTTTTGTAAGGGTTTGGGAAGAACTAGTTTAATTCTTTAAACATTTGGTAGAATTCACCCATGAAGCCATGTGGCCTGAGGCTTTTCTTTCTTCTTTTTCTTCTTCTTCTTTTTTTTTTTTTAGAGAACTTTTTGATTTCTCATTCAGTCTCCTTATTAGTCTATTGGTCTATTAAGATTTTCCATTTCCTCATGCTTCAGTCTTTGTAGGTTATATGTTTCTAGGAATGTATCCTTTCTATATTCTGTTTGTATAGCATAAAGACTGCCTAGTAAGAAGAACTAAAATCATTTACAGGAGAGGTATTGATTATATATGCATTTTTTAAAAACTTAAGCTATAAAATATTAAAGACTTACATTTAATATATATATCATGTACATAGATACATTTATGCACATGCATATATTTATACATACAAATACTATAAACGTGATAAATTTTATTATAAAGATATCTGTTCTCCTCCAAATTGTCCAGACAGGACTGTAGCTAATGTTCTAGTTGCTATTGTTGCTTTTTAAAAGTGTATATGTGTATGTGCATATATAAATGCACAAGTTGAATCTTAAATTTATGTGAAGGAACAATAAACCAAATATAACCAGATATAATCAAAAAGAATAAAAGGACTACCCTCCCAGATATTGGGATTTACAACTAAGCAACATTAATTAACACAATGTATAATTTGGTGCAGGGACAGACAGAGCAAATGTCAGTAATTACTGTAACAAATAGATACTTTGGGCTGAAAATAATGGGAAAACAGTGACTCACATGACTTAAGTAATTTAACAGGAAAATCCAAAAGCAGAGTTACTTTTAGGGTTGACAGCATCGTCAAAAAACAAGGTTTGCTGTATTTCTGTTTTGCCATCTTCAGTGTGGTGGCTTTGCCCCTGGGATTAGTACCTCATATAGCAAGGTAGCACCTCACAAGGTGGCTGCCATAGTTCTGGGCATCAGGGCCAGAATCCATAACAACAGAAGTAGAAAGGGTAAATTTCTTATTTTTTTAATTTTTCTCCTAAGTTAGAAAACCTTTCTAGAAACTCCCCAGAAAACTTACCCTCGTGTCTTCATGGCCCCTGTTGCATCACTCACTCAATTCCCAAACCAAATACACTCATTCCTGAATCAAATAGTTACATGGGGATTGAGGTCAGCATCATTGTCTTAGACATGCAATTTTAGGTAGATCGGATGTTAAGATGTCAACTATCAAGACAATAGTGTTCATTCTGGTTGATGAGAAAAAGAATTTTTGATGTTTTTCTTTAAACTTTTCCCCCCAAAACAAAAAAACTAAATTAATCCATCACTAAATGAAACTCAGATGTCCTACCTAAAAACCATCATATTCCATCCTCTCTTTAGATGCAGACAGTTGAAAAACATTTTTGAGTTTCTACCAAATACCAGACACTGTGCTGAGTACACCATCATATTCAATCCTCACAAACTTCTTCTAATTTCAGTAATTCTCATTCTATGAATGATGAAATGAAGCTTAGGGAAGGAAAAGGATTTGCATGGAGTAACTTTTTGAGGATGTGGCACATCTAAAACTATACAGTGACCTTTGAATGATGGCCCTATTCTTCAACCTGGTCCCTGTCCTCTCCTCTTCTTGTATTACTCTGCTTTGCCCCACCATCTAGCAAACCCTGGGGACTCCAGGGCAGCGCTCTGGAAGACAAGAGGGCTCCAGGACCATCTTTCTAGGCCTTGAACAGGAAAGAAGGCAGGCTGGTGGGCCAGTGTCCCTCCACTCCCCTCAGGAAGGAAGGGAAGCATTCTTGCCATCAGCCTCTCAAATCTTATGTTTTGAGATATAGACTTTAAACCAAGAGTTGTCAAATATCTCCTAAGAGAAAGGTTTTCTTCTCCATAAACTATAAGAAATGGGGATGATAAATTTCAGAATTCTTAGGACCTACTGTCAACCAACAGACAGTGTTTTGGATTCATAGGAATAGCTCAATCTGTGAAACCAGCCTGAAAGTATTTAAGAAACACAGAAAGTCTGTGTAAGGCAAACACTCCTGTGCGTCTCCCTTTCTCTCCTACTAGCACCCCACTCACAATACTTCTAACACCAGATGTGTGGCCATGCCACACATCAAGCAACTCTGATACCAGCTGGGTGTCCTATAATTCAATTCCAACACTAACAGGAATCAACACAGACCCCAAGGTCAAAGGCTCAGTCCCAACAGAGATAGTCTCCCACTTCAGATACCAATCTCAAGTAAAATGTCCCAGGTTACCCACAACTTTGGTCTGACTTGGCTATAAATCAGAGGTTCCCATGACCACTCCCCCATCTTGGATTCCATTATTTGCTAGACTATCTCACAGGACTCAGGGAAAACTTGCCAGGATTTACCGGTTTATTTTATAATAAAGGATATGGTAAAGGTTACAGATAAACAGTGAGATGAAGAACTACCTAGGGCAAGGGTCAGAAGGTGTCCCAAATATGGGAGCTTCTGTCCCGGACTTGGGGTGTGCTGCCCTTCAGCATATAGGTGAGTTTACCAACCCAGAAGCTCCCTGAACCCATACTATTGAGATTCTTAAGGCTTAAGATAATTGAGGCATGATCAATTATCAACTGTATTTCTTCTCTCTTCTCTCTGAAGAGTAGGGGATAGGGCTGAAAATTCCAAACTTCTAATTATGGCTTGATCTTCCTGGTGACAGTGCTCCCAAATGGGAGCACTGTCACCTCATTAGAACAAAACACTCTGCTACCAACCAGGAAGTTCCAAGGACTTAGTAGTCCTCAGTCAGGAACCTGGATCAAAGGCCAAATATTAGAACAAAAGATGCTCCTAGTATTCTTCACAGTTAGGATACTACAAGGGTTTTAGCGGGTCTCCATCAAGAACTGGGGTCAAAAACTAAATGTTAGTACAAGAGAGTCTCCTATCACTCCCATTTACAAGGGTTTTAGGAGCACCGTGCTAGGAACTAGAAGCAGAAATCTCTATGTATGTAGTCATTATGATGATTATCTCACAGTTCATCATCCCCATTGTATCCATTCATGAAAATCAACTTTCATAAACCTTGGGACACCTTGGCTTCCTGAAAGGACACATGAATTAGGAATGTCAACAGTCCAAAGCAATGGGCATCAGGCGATGCAGGGCAGAGCAGCAGGGGGAAAGCTTTGAGAAGGAAAAAGATCAGCCTGGCGGGTCATGCAGAAACTAACCAGGCCAGGGCCACAGAGAATCCCCAGGCCAGTGGTGCAGGTGTGATGGATAGGCCCCTCTGAGGCTGCCTGTGATCGAAGCCACATTGTCAGAAACAGACAGTAAACCAGGAGAGAGAAGCAAGAAGTTAGATGGTGCTGTCAGCACGCCAGGGGATATGCAGCCAAGAGCATGGACTTGCATGAAGAGTGTGGAGAGAAAAAAAAAAGGAACAGAAAAGAAGGTGAGGCTGTGGATGAGTTTTTTAAACAGCCTCCAAGGACACTTGTGAGAAAATCTGGGCCATCTGATGACCTAACAATGATGAGTTCGCAAAAGGTTTTCTTCTCACTCCCAGACAGGAGGTTCTCTGTTGGGACCTGGCCTGTAACCCGGGTGGAACGAGCTGCAGACCCCCCCACTTGGCAAACCTCGAAGACTCTCAGGCAGTGCAGTGGAAGACAAGACGATCCCAGAGCTGTCCCTCTAGGACCTGAACAGCACACAAGGCAGAAGGTTGGGTCAGTCCCCCTCCATTCCCCCAGGAAGGAAGGGGTGCATTCAGGCTATCAAGAAGGCTTGGCTCTGTCCTGGAGCCATAGCTAGTAACTCCTGAGAACTGTGGGGTAGCTGCTTCATTAATTTCATCTTAAATTTTACTGTAGAAGGACAAGCCTGTTAGTCTGCAGCAGACCATGAAATCCAGAAACCCCAGGGGAAAACTAGCAAGTCCAGTGTGCTCACAATGTGTTCTACAAAGTCCGAGGCATTCTGTGAGATTGTCTCAGGGATACAAGTGGTGGGCAGTAGGGACAAAGAGCAGGCAAGGCTCTCAAGGGAGCAGCTTATCTTCCACAAGTGTCAAGTTACACTAACATTTACCGAGGATTTACACATGCCAGGTACTGTGCTGAGCAGTTCTGTCTGCTTAGTTCTCATAGCAGTCCCAACAGGGGTTGCTGTTACTATTTCTATTATACAGGAGAGGAAATGGAAGCCCAGAGAGGTTAAGTAACTTGCTCAGAGTCCCACAGCAGGTATAATTGGCAGCGGTGGGATTTGAAAAGAGCTCATCACAGCTGTGTTATCTGGAGGTCCTCTGTGAGAGCCCCTGTGATGGAAGGGTTTTCTGCCCACCCCCTGCTACCAACACAAGAGCATTTATTTCACAAGCAGCCACCTTAAGACTGACAGCCTGAGTTTATCAAAATCTCTGATGGCAGCTCTGAAGAAGTGAGCGTCACAGCTGCTCTGCAGTTCACTCTGCCATCTGTTAAAATGAGGAGAATATTAAATATTGACCTCTTGTGGATCAGGCAGGCTTTGTGAGTTTTAAGGATTTAATATCTGAAGAGTGCCTCCTGCAGTAACATTAAGCACCTCATAGTAACCCTCTCACAACATCAGGCTTTTCTTCTTCCTCACCCCAGAGCTGATGAAGCAGAAGCTGATGTGAGGGCTTTTCACAGACAGTCACCACGGAGGGCAGCGTCAAGAAAAGGAGGAAGGAGAGAAACAGGGAGACAGAGGTCTGGGGGTGCAGACGATGGAAAGAGCTCTGAGTAAACACAGGAAATGAACACATGAGGTTGTCTTTTACACTAAAGAAGGAAACAATTTGTCTTCTGACGGGTCGCTGTGTCCTCATGAGACCATTGAAAGGCAGCCCTGGTGTTTCTACCTTGCCCATAAGGGACTCAGTTAAATTTTATGTTTGATTTCAATCTATTTCCTTTGCTTAGAATTTTGGCAAACAATGGCACCCTGACAATAAAACCCAAAACTAACCAAAATAAGATAACTGTGCCTTGTTATGATCTGACTTCATATTTTTTGGGGGGAGGTGGGCAGAAAGTAAAAAATCATTATGCTAAGATGGAAGAGAGTACATATTCGCCCAAGAAAGGTGCCAAAAGAGATCAGTCCCTGATCACCCAACATTTTCTCAGCAACAATCTTCACTTCAGGAAACAAAGTCTGAGGAAAAAAACAATAAGTTGCTTTTTAAAAAAATTTGTATTTAATTTAAAAGCGTTTAAAATTTTCTTAATTAACTTCAAATGATGATACAGAAAGAATCTGAAATAAACATGGAAATATTAACATCTGGATGGCAGCCACATGGCTCTTTCTATACATTTGAAATATATAATACTTTTGGAAATAAACCTAAATTACTGAGAGAGAAGTCCATCTGGCATGAGAATTAGAAGCTCCAGACAGCCTGGGAGACAGAAAGAGCTCATAATTTCAATCTGAAGTCGAGTGAGATTAAGGTAAGGGACAAAACTCTGAACAATCAGGAGTCTGCCAATTAAATCATCTAAAGACATTTATAGAGCTCTACTATATACCTGGGACTTTTCTAGGCCTTGAGGATAAAAGATTGAGGAGAATAGGCGTGGTGCCTAACTCCAAGCTTCCAGCCTAGTAGAAGACCAGACAAGAAGTAAACACGTGAGCGAATAGTTAGTCACTGTGATAAGTGTTCTGACAAACAAGCATGACGTTTGTCATGATGACAAGGTGATTACAGATGGCCTCTATGAGGAAGTTCAGTTGATCTAAGAACCAAAGGAAGAGGAACAAGAAAAGAATAATCCATAGTGAGGTCACTGGATATACAGATGTCCCGAAGCAGGATTATGCTGTGTAAGTCCCAGGGACAGAAGACCAGAGTGGCAGGCAAACATCCTTGAGGAGGGAGAAGAAGAGAGATGTGGTTCAAGAAATAGTTTGGGGCCAGACCAGGCATTGCTCTGGATACATGGGAAGGAGCTGCCTTTTATGCAAAACAAATATGGCAGCCACTATACATTGTAGTTCCAAAGGACTAACGTGTTCTGAGTATACCTTGAAAAAGATCACTCTGGCAACTAAAGTGAAGAATTGGCTAGGAGATTGGTTAGAGTAGGAAGCAGGGAGAGGAGGGAGAACAGGGATAATCCAATGGCAACCTGAGAGCCCAATGTGGTGGACTGAACTGCCTTTTTTGTACATAAAGTTTTATTACAAACTCCACGCTCATCTGTTCCTGCAGAGTCTGTGGCTGCTCTCACACTACAACAACAAAGTTCAATGGTCAAGACAGAGGCTGTATGGCCCATAAACCCCCACATGTTTCCTACTGGGCCCTTTACAGGAAAGATAAGCAGTCTCCTGGGTTTGGAGGTTGTGTCACTAGCCCCCGTACAATGTGACAGCCGATCAGCTTCCATCCAATGATTATTGAACATCTCCTGTGTTCTCAGGGGAAAAGGAGGACCCTAGAAATATAAACACTGTGCAAGACCAGGTATTTTCTTTGATAACTGTCCATCCCATCAGGTCTGTCCCCTCACTTACCCTTACATAATCCTACTTTCCCAATGCCTCTGCTCTTCCTTTCTGAAGCTTCAAGTGTGGATCAAGTCCATCCATAAAGCTTTCCCTGAAGTACACCTTACTCTTTGTTTTTGAGCCCAGCTATAAGTATCTCCTATGTTATGTACTTGGCCCTTGATTAGGCTGTATATACTTATGGTTTTACATGACCAAAACAGTTTTCCCATGGTTATGAAAACATGAACTCTCCCCACCTTGTCCCCTAACCTCTGAGGTGCCACTCAAGCTTTTAATCCAATGAGAGAACCCTAGTTCCAAGCTGACAGCAGTTGGTTCAGAGAAAGAACATGGCCCTAACAGAACCTTTCCTCTAGGCATCTGCCAGAACCAGGGAAAATGATCATCTCTTGTCTTTGCTCTGATGGTAGTGAAAGCTTAGGATTGCCAATAACCCTGCCAGATGGGCCCATTCAGATACACGCACCTGACCCACCTTCAAGAAGGGGAGAGGTAATGGTGAGAGAAGCAAATGGGAGTCCTGCTGGTTTTCCCTGCACCCTGCATCTCACAGCACCTCTTATTCTTACTAAGGGCACAAGCTGGTAAATCTTGACTATTTAAGTTGATTGAGTTTCCTCCATTTACAATAGAAACCCTAGCCATTTTAAAGCTTCCATCAACTGTGCCCCAAAGAAGACCAGGTTGGGGCCATTCAGTAGGTCTATAACCCTCCTCCTGTGACAGGGAAACACAAATTGCGAGTACACAAAGTGCTGGCTGGTTGGTAGGCACATAGGCCTTTTACCTTATCTTGGCTGTGAAGGCTTCACCTACAACCAGACTTTGCTAAGAATAAATCCAGGGAAGGTCTAGTACAAAACCAGGATACTCTACCATTCATTACTCCAAGGGTTGGCTTGGCCATGAACTTGCTGTGTGATCTCAGGTAAGCCCTTGACAGCCTCAAGCTTTCCCCTGAGAAAATGAAGAAACTGGTCTTTCTGAACAACCATCTCCATGCTCATTCCTGATCTTAGGTCTGCCCAGCTCCTCCAGGAAAAAGCACATTTTTATCCCATCACTTTGGGACCAAGGTGACTGTTTTCACAGAGCATTATTTGATTTTGTTCTAGAAAATTTAATCTCTGAGCCACATGTAGAAGCAGGAGTCTGCTATTTACACTAGACTTCTGGGTCAGCCGAGATTAGGCAGCCTCCACACACCAGGCAGGGACAGGCTAAGGGAAATGGGAACTTTGGTTTTTGACTGTGGTTGCATCATGGGCTTCCTGAAATACCTCAAGAACTTCTTGAAAAACATATCAAAAAAGGACAAAAAGATTTTAAAGTCTTAGAGGCCAGTATGACCTATGAGGAATTCTAAAGCTGACTGAAAATGTTGGTTTTCTTGTTTCCTACAAAGGCACCTTATTTAAAAAAAAAAAAAAAAAATCAAGACTATCTCTGGCAATGGTTTCTTGTTTCTGTCCTTGGCTGCATTCCTCATGAGCTCTGTTAGCCCTGGACAGCCTGGCCATAATACAGGTCAAGGTTATCATAGTGTTTCTAAACTGGGGCACTATTAACATTTTAAATGAGATTTTTCTTTGTGCTTCAAAGTCCCCTGCATTACAAAACAGGACCCTCCCAGCTAAATGCCAGACATTCAGTCCCCCATCATCATGACACACAGTCCAAAAGACTCCTAATTATTTCCAATAACTGGAGGCAGGTGGGTACTTTTACAAATGAGCTAACTGGGGTCCAAAATTATGACATGATTTCCCAAGATCCCACATGTGAGACAGGGCTAAGGGTTGAATCTGAAGGCATATACTTTGACATTCAATCTCAATAATCTTTAACCCATCTCTAATAGCTGTGGGTTTCAATTCTACAGCTGATGCTTACAACTGATCTATTAATATTATTACCAATACCAACCATTACCTTCCAATTATACTTTGCACTCGATACATTCCCATACTGTAGTTCAGCAAGTTTTTTCATATTCACGAGGGTCTTCATTACCCTATGTAGCTCATCATACTTGCATTTGTTAGTAGATAAGAAATAGCCTATCAGAATCCAAAAGCAGCCTTCCAGTTCTTGCCCATTGCCCTCAAGAAGCAGAGAGAGGAACTGGTGGTCATTCACCCAGAAGACAGTGATCAAAAGATATTCAGCAACTGAGGAAGCTACTTGGTCCACAAAATCCTAGCATTTCTGACATTTGGAACCCTGTTTGGTCAATGTTCAGGTCTTCTCATGAGTTGCTCCTAGTGAGTGATTCCACAGGTGGTCTAGGATACTTATAGGGGAATGGTCTAAGTTTCTAGCAGTAATCAGGGGTTAAGGTGAAATCAGCTCCTCTCCTGTCCATTACAGCTCCCCAAATCCCACCCTGTCACTAAGTGCTAAAGATAAACAGATAGGAAAAGAGAGAGGTTAGTTACATTATTACAGTCGCTGGCATTCACGCTGCACCATCTTGTACAATAGAGTCACTGTCAACACGGACAGAAAAGCCCGCCAGCATATGCTTGGTCTCAGAAACCTCCTCACGCTCCTGAACATCGGATGCATCAATATTGTAGGAAGGTGAAAAAGGACAGAGCCTCAGGACTCCACGTTCTCATGGTATTTTCAGAGCAATTCATGAGCCTCTTTTAATGCATTTGCCGTCACCAAGATGTGCTTCAGACAAGCTCATATGATCAATGATCGAGCAATGCCCGGTCACTTTTTCGGAGTTTGGTAGACCAATAGGTCTGGAGTTGCATTTTAATAGCCAACTCTCTCCTATAATCCAGAGTCTTTTTTTTTTCTACACAAGAAATTTGAAGACAGAAAATAGATTGACTCAAAAGTTTAACAAAAGAACAAAGCGAAGTTCCCAAGTTTGTAAGCATTTAAAGAGGTAAATACAGGGGGGGCACCTGGGTGACTCAGTTGATTAAGCCACTGCCTTCAGCTCAGGACATGATCCTGGTGTCCCAGGATAGAGTCCCGCATCCTGGCTCCCAGCTCCACGGGGAGTTTGCTTCTCCCTCTGACCTTCTCCTCTCTCATGCGCTCTCTCTCTCTCTCTCAATAAATATAAAATATTTTTAAAAAGAGGTAAATATAAAGTCATGGGAATATCAATTTATAGCTAATAACCATCAGGGGAAAACAAAAAATAAACACATGTGTGACTGTATATGTGTGCATGCAACCCTTTAAAAAAATGTAGTTGTGGCACAGAGTTTTCTTTCCCGTTTTTAGCGGTGTTACTAGGAACTCATTAGGAGTCAATTACCATTTTATTTCTCTACAATATCCAATTATGGTTTTGCCATCCAAATGTTCCTGCACATCCTATAGGCCATTTAAAACTACAATTTTGCCCTTCCCTCCCCCCCCCCACCACCAAAAGAGAGTGAATTTTGAAACACAATCTCCAAAAGTCCCTTTTTGTTTTTGACAATTATCTTTCAGGGAAACCAGAGAACTGACCGATTCCTATAAAAATGCTGGCAGCTAAGTACAAGGATGCCCTGTTAATCTCCCCTCCCTTTGTAAAGCTGAGAGCTGTCCAGAGTGTTGATCCAAATCCATTCTTCAACAAATATTTGTTGCAAACAAGGAGAAGCAATACTGTTAGTAAGGAAAGAACTCTGCATTTGTAACAGAGAGAGAGGGAGGAAAAAAAGACCCTAAAAATATGCAATTATCCAGCATGCCTTAAAGCTTGTTGTAACTATTTTAAATTACTTTGCATATAAATATGAGTTACCCCAATGGGAAAATGTAAAACTCAGAAAGAAATGCCTAGAAAGGATGGAGTAGTAAATCTGGCATTATATTTGGTAAAGTTATGCAGGACAGAAATGCCTAACTGCCCTCCCTACACCCCCAACTCACCTTCAAATCTTTCCTGTAAGGCATATTTGCATTAAAACTTTCTGATACTGAAAATAGAACTTGGAAGCAAAGCAAAATAAGGGCATCAGACAAAAACCACTAAGACTGATCTTCATCTCAATTATTTGCCCTCCAGAGATGAGGAGCTCTCGGTGCAAGGTATTTGTAAATAATCTACTGGCATAGATTTGGTTCACTTAAACACAGCCTTGCACCCTGCCCTTTGCCACTTTTTCCTTCTTCTCCTCCCAAGACCTCAGCTTCGCCCTCAAGAGGTCCCAATCCAGAAATACTCAGGGAGAAGGTTTTGTCTTACTGAAAACTACAGATGATAAAGAAGCAATCAATGGTATCTCGAAAATCTTGTCAAAATGTGCACAGCAGAGTTTTCAAAGCTCAACGGATTCAACTTTGATCATTTTGGCTCCAATATTCTTTGACTAATAAATTATCTCAAGCCTTCTGACCCTAAATAGTCAAAGTCCTCAAGCAATAGAAAATCCTCTTTTGTATTCCCCTGGAGACCAATGTTCATGAGTAAAGATGCCCAGTCCAAGCATGTCTTGTGCCTGAGGACCAAGTTTTGTTTGCGTGAGCGCACACATGCGCACAAAGTGGGTGGATTGTTTAAACAGATTTCAAGGGCAGAGCAGATGTTTTGGAAGAGCAGTCATCAGAAATATCGTAGATGGAAAAGAGACAAAGAGTCTCTCCTAACCAAATGTTAGACTTCTTGAAGGTCTTTTTGATTAGGTCTTATCCTTTGGCCTCGTGTTCAAGTATAAGAATCTCCTACCATCAGAGGGAAGCTGATCATCTGATCAGACTCCTCATCCCTCCCCACCCCCAGGTGATCCCTGATCACTGGCGCCCATCTTCAGCAAGCCTCCCATGACACTGACTCAGCAGAAAATTTTCCATTAGTTAATTTCCCATCCAAATGGGAATAATTTCCCATTCCCATCCCAACCCCACCAGGCTCCTTGGCTCTAAATCCCCACTGGTTCATGCTTTTTTTTTTTTTTAAGATTTTAATTATTTGGGAGAGAGAGAGCAGAAGAGGGAAAGGGGGAGGAGCAGAGAAGGAAGAAGAAGCAGGATCCCTGCTGAGCGGGGGGCTCTCCATTCCAGGACCCTGGAATCATGACCTGAGCCGAAGTCAGATGCTTTGGTTTGTGTTGTTTGGAATTGAGCCCAGTTCTATACTGAGGTCTCTGTTCTCTGTTGCAATAGCTTCTGAGTAAATCTGTTTTACTGCTTTCACTACTGTTTGGCTCTGGTTTGCCTTGAAGGAAAATCACTAAAGTGCAACAAATTAGAAGTGTCTGTGGGAGGGCATTTCTGGGGTGGATGGCATGCATGTGAGCTCCTGCTGCCTTTTGTGGGTTTTTGGTTTGGTTTGGTTTTGCATTGAGTGGCCTCTAATGTTCAGAATAGCACCAAAGCGGGTGTGTTTTTTCTTTTTGTTTTCAAGTCTTAGATCAAAAATCCTCTCCTCCCTCTCTCACCTCCACAGAGGTGGGTGATGGCTACATGCATTCAGGGTTTCCTGTGGCTCCTATGCTCCAAGTCTTAAAAGTGGCTCTTCTTTATTCAGGAAGGGAGCCAAAGTGAGGGGGAGACAATCCTAGGTAACTGATCAAAAAAGAAACCTTCAAGGTGGTCAGGTCATTGAAGCCTAATTGCTTCAATCTTTTTTTTCTCCACTTATGAGTCTTCAATGATTACTGATGAAGTTCAGAAATGTTACCCTAATAAAATTTTCTCTTTGTCATCTTAGCAATTACTAACAGAATAGAAAGAAACATTTGGAAATAATTTTAACAACAAAATCTAAGGGAGTTAGCTGTGATTTGAAGATGGGTCAAGGAAAAAGACATTTTTAATGATTCACCCAGAAAATGCCAATCCCCATACATTCTGGTTTATTAAAGATGTGGAGTTTGTTTCTGAAATTGTCTTACAGGATAAAAAGCAAAGCAGTGGTGAGGATACGGATTCTTTCTGATAGTGGGCAGAAAATAGACCTCTATTCTGACCATTTGGGCAGAACAGAGGGCACTCTGAGGAGATGGGAGGGGCTACACCTGGAAATGGAGGTTGGGGGTGGGGGGTATCTTCTAGGCAAGGTGTGCCAAAGATTTTGAAGAAAAGAAAGGTTTTGATTGGAATTATGATTAAGAAAACTCCCTGGGAGAGCTGGTCCTTGATAAACTGATGGGGGAAAAACACAATAGGCTAAGGAGCCAGTGAGGCAGCTGCTGGGACAGTGCAGAGAGCAGGGAGCCTGGGCTTAAAGCAGACAAGGCAACAAGCACAGGAGAGGATGGGTTCCAGGAAGCTCTGGAAGGAGAAGCAAGACAAGAGCCTTGGTCTGGAACATACTGGTTTCCATGAACGGCATTTGGACCAGAACTGTTCGGAACAATAGGACTTGACAGTAAAAATGGGGAACAGGTTATCAGAAATACAGAACCAGTTAAAATTCATGGAGTTCCTGCCAGGCACCGGGCCCCTTTAACTGTATCTGAGGTAACAAATTCGTCTCTACAATGAAACAGGTGCCACCTGCTCCAAAAAGCCAAAAAGCATGAAGCGATCTCAGGAGTAGCCCTGCTCCTTCAGCCGGGCCTGGAAATGGCTTCACATATGCCTCCCTTGCTTGGAAAACCCTTGCCCCATGCACTTGGGTTCCTTGGAAACAGGAAAAGGTCTTCCTCTCAGTAGAGATTCCTTAAAGACTCAAGTGGACTCCAACATTTGGGCATGTTTCACTCACTCATCTGGTTTCAGGCAACCATGAGCTTTCTTCTCCTTGCCCCACTCTCTTAGTAAAACTGCCAGTTAAAAATAATGGAAAACCTCCTAAGTGCCCAGCAACGCTGCAATGGGTTAATAAATTATGGATCCTCCATGCAGTCGAGCACCATTCAACACAGTTTATCTACTTAATTGCTGATATGGAACAATCCCCACACTCTCAGTTAAATGAAGAAAAATGTTAATAGTGTGTTTACTACCATTTGAGTCAGGAAAGAGGCTCTAGGTGGTTGTATGAAATAGCTCTGGTAGAATAGTTTTTGAGTTACAAGCAGTCAGTCTCCAAATATAGTGGCCAAAGGTTTGTCCCATTGTGGGGGGCGAGGGGGTTGTGTAGTCGGGGGAAACAAAACGTATAAGGAAATGATGGATTCTAGCCACTACTTGACTTCCTCTATCCTATGGAAATCAGTAAAATCAAGTTTTCGGTTACTGTCTTGTTACCAGGATACCATTTTTCCAATTACTCACAAAGAGCAGAGATTATTAACCCTCTGATTTTCTTCCAGTGGGACTATTCAAAAATCACACTTCCTGCCATCCACGGAGGTTAAATAATGAATTACGAATGGCACAATGGTAATGAAATTCTCAGAATAAACTTCTGTAAGCTCCAAATAGGTTTTCTGGGCAGGGTGGAAGGGGGCAAAGAGAGGAAAGGCAAGTTTCAAGAGTGTGAAGATCTGATGGACTCGATTTGGTAGAACAGTGAGGAAGCCCCCAGAACCTCTGAGAATTTCCCCTAATTTCCATTCAACAAACATGAAGCCACAGTGTCTGGGAGATTTTAGAATGAAATGCAGTAGGAACCAATCACAACGGTGCCTGCTGGGGCATTACCTTTGGAAGAGCGTCTTTGCAGTTTCCACCAAAAGAGGACGGGTTGCCAAACTCTGACCTCAGCAGCTTTTCCTGCATAGAAAGGGAATCCGTCTGAAGAGAGCTGCCCTGCCTCATTATCCCTTTTATTGAGTTCTCAGGAGATGCGTGAGGCCCTCAGGTACACCCACCACGTGCAGGTCTCTGAGGGGCAGAAGGCGGTAGAGCCAGTCATGGGAGGGGCTGTAGGCTGAGCCCGGGCTTTGGCTACTTACCACACCAGCAAGCCAAGCGAAAGCCAGAGCAGCCCCTGAGACCTTGTCAAAAATGCAGAGTCCTGGGCCCTACCCCACACCTTCAGAAGCTGCATTTTAACAAGATCCTCAGGTTATTTATATGCACATATAATTTAAGTTGCACTAAGGTTAAGTAGCAGCTATGAGAAACACTTGCTGCATTGAATACAAAGCAGCAGGGGAAAAAAAATGCCTCCCTTTTTCAGGCGAGGCTTGCAGAATGTTCAGAATTTATTACTTTCTCCAATTTTGGCATGGCACGGACACTTTGGGAAGATACTCCTGCCAAGAAGCATGGCCGCCCTAGTTCACCCTGTGCCAAGGGGTGGGAGGAGTAGGAAGACCGCAACGAAGGTCCTGTTGCAAGTGTGGTTACTAATTCAATTCGATGTCAGGCAAGTCCTCTGCCATTTCTGCATCTCCCTTCCCCGCAAGTGACATGAAGACTTTAGAAAGAGACCATCTTCTAAAGCAGTGAGAGCCTACAGTTCTATCCATGACAGAACAATGTCTGTTGAGATCTTCAATTTCGCCCCTTCACTGGCCCCTAAATTAGACAAGGCCCTCTTGCCGGGTTTGTTTGGGTCTTTCAAGCTTTCCTAGGTGTGCTTAGCGGCATATTGCTCCGCCACAGGCGCTCAGATTTACCTGGCGACCAGCCTGGTCTGTATTTCCGAGACTCTTTGCTTTAGGGGTCCTCTTAGTCATTCAAAGACACAGATTGTGGAAGTCTAAGCTTCTCTCAGGACATAAGGCTTCTTCACAGAACGGCAGATTGCACCAGTACCCAGAGAAGGAGTTTATGAAGATGAATAGTTCAGCTTTGGTATTTGCTGTGTAGTGATAAATCTCCCACAACCTATATAAGCCCAGCTGATTACCCTTAACAGAGAATCCCAGGGTCAAAAGTCTCCTTAAAGATGAGTGCTCCAATTATATTTAAATACCCCCTTCACGACACAATGACCAACATACCTTTCAGTCTCTGTTCAAGTACCCCAATTTGGGGGGATCGAATGACCCCCAAATGTTATGTCTATGATGATGAATAGTCTAAGATGTAAGGCAGTCCATACCATTCTACCTGCTCTCTAGAAGTTTCCCTCAGCTTATGGGTCATAGATCTGACTTCTGGTCACTCTGCCCACTGGGACTGTTCTTCCTCTTAAAACCCCTCAGCCCCTCTTCTTCAGGGTAACCTTCCAGCTACTGTTCTCTACTGAAGCATCCCCAGATCCTCCTAAGACAGCATTCCAAATCCCTTTAGTAGGTTCATGTGCCTTTTAAAAAGCAGCACCTATACTTGAAATCTGTATCCTGGCTGTGAAAGAGACCAGGACTCATTGTGGCTGTTTTGCTCGCTCTTTTTCAGGAAGGAAGTGAAAGGAAGGCATGATGTGGGAGGATGATGTACCGAGATACAGTTTATGTTTTGTGCTTCCTCTGTCTTGCAATGCTACTCAGACCAGGTAGCAGGACCTTTGTGCTCCCATACTTCTGGGGAGGTTTGCATTGCAAAATTAAGAACAGAAATTGCTCTCATAATATTCTTGACTTTTGTTTTCCAGTATCTTATACTCCTTGAGAGATTTGGGGGATGGCAGTAAGAGCAGAGAGAGGGGATGACGGCCCTCAAAACAGAATGGGTGAAGCAAAAGAAAAAATTGAAAGATGCTCCAAGAATGAAAATGAGATGGAGGTAATCCAGAAAGGAGTGGTGACCTTTGTCAACTTGATGCTTAAGAGATGTGGCATCCCCTGTGGAGGACCCTATTACATTTTAAATAACCATTGGATATATGTGGTTTAAAACCTTGAGCTCTAGAGCCAGAACATCTGGATTTAAACCCTGGCTCCATGGGCATCTGTGTAACTCTGGGCAAGCTTCTTACCCTGCCAACATTTCGATGCCTTTATCTATAAAATGGGGATAATAAAAGTAGCTGGTTTGTGAAAACTAAATAATATAATCCATGTAATGTTCCTACCAATGTGCTCGGTACATTTCTAAGTGCTAATTAACTATTATACATGGAGGAAGTTGATGTGAAAACATTTGACAAAATTAAACACATCATAAAAATGTAAGTCATCATTATTAAGTATTTGGTATTTCAGTTAACTTGAAAAGAAATTTCCCCATTTCTTAAAATAAATTAAACATCTGGATCTAAACATAAAAGGAGACAAAACATTTACATCCACAGATGGGGAATATTACTTATTTGGGCCTAAAAATAACCCAACGCTGTCGTATAACTTGGATCCTATTCCATAAATAATCATAGGAAGATTAAGTGATCGAGCATTAAAGTACAATATTCAAAACTTCTTTTCTGCATATACATCTGCATATGAACATCTTTAAAATTAAAGTTTTCCTTTATCTGCAGGTAGATGATACAAAGGTCTAATCAGTAATTCAGCCTGCCAAAGAAACTCTTTACTCAGCCAAGGCTATGACGAAAATCCTGTCAAGAAACCTTGTTTTGGCTAAGTAAGACAACTTAATTTAGCACAAAGTGAATAGTCCGACTCTAAATCATTCATTCTGGGATTAAACATTATGGATTTCTCCATTATATATGCATCTCTGGCCTGGACTCATGTTAACTTCCATATTGCTCAGCTCTGAGGGATGGCTCTGAGGGATGGCCCTGAGGAATGGCCAAGCCAGTGTCCTTGGAGGCTCTCTGAGGCTACCAGGTCTGCTGGGTAGAACAAAAGCCAGGTAAAGGAGAGTTTTGGAGATGCCAAGAATTTAGAGCTGGAAGTCCCAAAACCCAACCTTTTCCATAATCTGGGTGTCCTCTCCATAACTACTCTGAAGGCTAGTCAGCCCTTTCTCTGTGAGTACTGTTGTGAATGTACAGTTTACTACCCATTTTAGTTAAAACTCTTTACATTTAAAAGAGCAGAAAACCCAACTCAAACTAGTTTAAGCAAAATGGCAACTTAGTTCCTCATATCATACCACAAGAACAGTCTAAGATTATACTTTCGGTCTTGGCATGCTCGAGGCCTAACCAATGTCACCAGGGTTTGTTTTTTCTTCCCCTATCTGAGCTCCACTTCCCCTTGAATGGTCACCCCTTAAGCAAGCACAGTGGCAGTGGCAACCTCCCATTCTCTCCTTCACAGTCAGCAGAAAAAGATCAACATCCGGCATAACTGAAACAAAAGGTTTAGAATCGGATCTTTGGGGCTCTAAGTGGCCTAACTTGAGTCTTGTGTCCATCCCTGACCTACTCATTTGTGTGGAGAGGAGGGTAGGGTGATGCAGTGCTCTGATTCCCCAGGCTCCGTTAGATAGAGGATAAGTCAGGTGCAAGGGAACTAAAAATAATGAAAAGGCAAAAGAGAAGTATCAAAGAAATCAGTCCAAGTAGAAAAGAAGAGCAGGTGAATTCTAGGTAGCTAAAACCCTACTCACCACAATATTCTAAATTATTCTGGTAAAACATTCCTTTGGTTAGATAGGAATTTATTTTTGGAATTTAAATTTCCCAGTCCTAAATTTGCTTTCTGGTATTACATAGATCAAGACTACTTCCTCTTTCCAATGGCAGTTTTTCAACTGTCTGTAAATAGATATCAAATCTCCCTTGGTCTATTCTCCTCCAGGTTAGATGTACCAACATACCAGGAATTAGACTTTTGCGATTGGAAATAAATCAATGCATACTATTAAGTAGATACTAGAATCTTATTGTGGAACTAAATATCTTTTTGTTCTGTTCATCTTTGTTTCAAATAAAATGGTTTATTAATAAATTTGATAATGATTAGCATTGGCAAGGCTATTGTGGAAATAGACATTTTTAAGAACAGTGAGTTCTGAGCATGTTCATTAGGTAATTAGACGAACCATTGAAGACACAAAAGCCTGAACAAAATACTTTTCAATGTTCCTTAAAATATCAAAGAGTTGATAAAATAATGAAAAGTCACTAGGCCTAAAACCAAAGAGCATGCTAAATCAGAAAGGTAAGTCTAGAACTCAAAGTTGTCTTTGTTTTGGAAGTGTTTTCTAATATGGAAAAAATTTCCACAAAATTGAATTGTGGTTTTGGCTGCCTCATGAAATTAGATGAAAATGTCAGGGTATAGAACTCATCAAATTTAGGGAGGTTGATAAACCATACTCAGTATTAGCTAGGTCAAAAAGGGCTGTACCCTCAGGATAAGGGTGAACCAGTAGGAACTCTGGTCTCTCACAAGCTTACAACCTGACTTCAAAAACATCTAAGTAATCCATGGAACAAACTGAGGGTCTTGGAGGAAAGGGGATGAAGGGATGGGAGAGCCTGGTGGTGGGTACTGAGGCCACGTATTGCATGGAGCACTGGGTGTGGGGCATAAACAATGAATCTTAGAACACTGAAAAAATAAAATAAATTTAAAGTAAAAAAAACAACAAAAGTAATCCATGGAATTTTAAGTGGTAAACTTGAGTTATGGTTGTCCTAGACTGATGACATACAGAAGTGCGTGTCAGAAGCAAATGCAAGTTTTCTCTGAAAAAGATCACATTATGCTGGGACTCAAATTATTCCTACCAGTAATTTTCAAATGCAGTAACCTTTATACAATCAAGATAGCCAGGCACACAAGAAATTAAGACACCATGAGTAGGAACATGACAAGACAAAGGACAACAGAAACAGAGCACAAAAGACCCCAAAGAGTGAAATTATTGGACAAGCATGCTTAGTATTTTCAAAGAAATAAAGTTAAGCTTGAGTTCCAAGTCTATTCAATGAAGAAAAGGAACATCTCTTCAACAGGTAGTATTGGCACAACTGGATGTCCATATTCAAAAATAAATAAATAAATAAAGTTGGACTCCCTACTTCATGCCATATACAAATTAAAATGAACCAATGACCTAAATATAAGACCAAACCATAACACTCTTAGAAGAAAACAGAAGTATATTTTCCTGATTTTGGATTCAGAAATAGATTCTTAGATATGTCATGAAGATAACAAGCAAAAATATATATATATATATATATATATACATACACACACAAAATGGACTTGATTAAAATTAAAAACCTCTCTGCAAAGGGCATTATCAAGAAACTGAAAGTCTAAATATGGAATGGGAGAGATTTTCCAGTCATCTATCTGAGAATCAATATCCAGAATATATAAAGAACTCCTACAATTCAACAACAGAAAGATAAAAAAACCCAATTTAAAAACAAACACAGGACTTGAATAGACATCTATCCAAAGAAGATATACAAATGACCAACAAGCATATGAAAGACGCTCAACACTATTAGTCATTAGTGAGATGTAAATCAAAATCAGGAGATACTGGGGCACCTGGGTGGCTCAGAGGGTTAAACCTCTGCCTTCGGCACAAGTTATGATCTCAGGGTCCTGGGATCAAGCCCCATATTGGGCTCTCTGCTCAGCGGGGAGCCTACATCCCCCTCTTTCTCTGCCTGCCTCTCTGCCTACTTGTGATCTCTCTCTCTGTCAAATAAATAAAACCTTAAAAAAAAAAAAAACAGGAGATATTGCTTCACACTTACTAGGATGACTATATATTTTTTTTCAAATAGGTGAATAACAAGTGTTGGTGAGGATATAGAAAAATTGAAACCCGTGGGGCGCCTGGGTGGCTCAGTTGGTTAAGCAACTGCCTTCGGCTCAGGTCATGATCCTGGAGACCCGAGATCAAGCCCTACATCGGGTTCCCTGCTTGGTGGGAAGCCTGCTTCTCCCTTTCTCACTCCCCCAGCTTGTGTTCCCTCTCTAGCTGTGTTTCTTGCTGTCAAATAAATAAAATCTTTAAAAAAAAAATTGAAACCCTCCTACATTGCTAGTGGGAACTTAAAAAGGTACAGCCACTGTGGAAAATAGCAGGATGGCTCCCCAAAAACTAAACACACAGAATTACCATATGACCCGGCAATTCTACTTTCAGGCATATAGCCAACACAATTCAAAGCAGGTGTTTGAACAAATACTTGTATGCCAATGTTCATTGCAGCATTATTCACGGCAGCTAAAACATAGAAACAACCCAAGTGTCTATCGATAGATGAATAGATAAACAAAATGTGGTATATGCATACAATGGAATGTTATTCATCCATAAAAGGAGTAAGGTTCTGTTATATGTTATAACACAAACCTTGAAAACATTACACTATGTGAAATAAGCCATATATAAAAGGATAAACAATATATAATGCTATATAGTGCTAGTTATATGAAATACCTAGAATGGGGGAATTCACAGAGACAAAAAAGTAGATGGTGGTCACCAAGGGCTGAGGGAACAAGGAATGGAGCGTTATTGCCTAATAGTTACAGAGTTTCTATTTGGGTCGATGAAAAATTTTGGGAATAGACCATGGTGATAGTTGTATAACATTATAAATGTAATTAATACCACTGAGTTGTATACTTGAAGTGGTTAAAATGAAAAATTTCCTGATATATATATATATAAATATATATATATATATATTTCCTGATACACATATATATAACAAATAAATCCCATATAATGAAATTCTATCAGAATTTCATATTATATATATAACATAAATAAATGTCATTAAAAATGACAGCTGTAACTGATACATAGAAGCTTCAGGAGTGACAGAGTCACTTTGGAACAGTTTAGCATGGAACACAAGATTAAGGCAGAGCCAAAGCTCAGGCAAATAGGGGAGCTAAGGGTACTAACCAGAAGGTAAGAATGCCCTGGGACTGGCCATGGTGAACCAAAAAGAACAGAATCAGAGCAAACCCAGAGCTGGGTACAGGGTTTGAAGTAAAAGGAAGGCAAAAGCAGGGTCAGAATCCAGGAAAGGGTGGCAGGGTTGAGCTATACCCAAGCTAGCTACCATGAACTCTGTTTGAATGTCAGCCTCTGAACCACACTCCCAGAGGATCCACTGACCAATGCTTCAGATGTCTACTGGGATCATTCAAAATTCAGGTAGTAGGGCCCAATTCCAACTCACTGAATCAGCATCTCTGGTGAGTGGACCCAGGTAAATGCATTTTAACATGTTCTCAGATGACTCTTAGGCTGACTAAAGTAGGAGAACCCCTGATTGGGGCCATATGTGCAACCCCTGTGGTAGACCAGAAATCCACAAGTTCAACATTCCAGTTCTGCAAGTGTACTGTATGTATCCTCAGATATGGACTCTGCAGATCCTGTCAGCAACTTCCAAACAGCCTGGGGCTGCAGAGTGAGCTAACAACAGTGCCTACTAGTCCTAGAGCCCCAACCCTGTACCAAGCACTGTGCTCACTGCTTTATGGGTATGGCTACACTTAATTCTTCCTTATGAGGGTCCCATGACTATCCTATATTTACAAATGATCAAGCTGAGACTAAGAGAAGCCAAGCAACTTGTCCTGGGCCACCAAGCTGGGCAAGAGTGACTTGAAGTTCTAGTCCAGTTTGACTCCAAGACCTGTGTTCTTTCCACACACCAACATGTTGCAAAATTTTCAACAATAGTTTAAAAGAAAAAAAAAGCAGGAAAACAGGGGGCTGGTAGTGGAGGTTATAGCATTAATTGATGGTGAGTCTTAGGTTAATTCAAAAACTTTTCTCACCGCAGCATACCCAGGGCACGGTGATGAGGCAAGACTCTGCTGTCTTTTCTAATCATCTTGATCCCCGAGCCAGAAGGTATTGTCAGGTAACGTAATCTTGTTCTGGCCTTTTCTTCATCTAAGTGAAGAAGGGGCTGAGATTAAGTTTGGGAAGAGATTGAAAAGCAAAGCTCAGAGGAACAGATTAAAATGATGCTGAGGCATCCTGAAGCAGGAGAAAAAAATGATAGGACTTATTGATGGAGCTGCTGAAGGGAGATAAGACTCATCTCAGAGGGACCAGAGAAGGGAAGGAAAGAAGCTGAGGAGGAGACAGAGATAAACAGGGTAGAGAGAATAGATAAGAGGCAGCATGAAGGTGAGGCAGGAAAGAGGAAGATGGGACCAGGGACTCTGTGGGAGAGTGGGACCCAGGCCATTTGCTTTCTCTTTTCTAAGGTATATTTTTTAAGGGGGGAGGTAGACACATTTACAGAATAAGTGCCAGATCTCGATTAATCTCTGAACCCAAACAGATAGTCCCATTTGAAAGTAAGGCTAATAAACTTGAGTCTCTTCAAGAATGTGAGACACTCTGCCTTTCACACTCTCCCATCCATTTCCAGGTTGGGCGGATGAAATAGAGAGGGAGGACCCCGAACCTAAGACATGCAGTGCAATCCCGCCCACTTCACAAGGGAGTAGAGTCATGAAGAGATCACTAAGGCCCTTCATACACCTGGAAGGGTCTGAGTGCAGGGGTCAAGGACATGGGCTTTGAAGCTGCTCCAGGATTTGAACCCCAGCCCAGCTGCAGGCTACCTACTTTATGAATCTGAATTCCATTTCCTCACCTGTCAAACAAAAATAAAACTGACAGTCCCTCAAACAGACATTGTTACAATTCTATAAAATCATGCATGTAAAGGGCTTATGGTAGCATCTGACATCCAGAAAGGGCTCAAGTAATATTAATGATGACTACTACTGCTGTTATTGGGCTCAAGCGCAAAGTTAGGTGCACATAGTAGGCACCCCATAAAAATATTTATCCATTGGATTGAGGAGGAATCAGAACATTTGCTTCTAGTCCTGTCTCGCTCACAATGGTAGGACTGCAGGCAGTGACTTTACCTTTCTGTGCTTCCATCTTACCAAATGGGGATGTGCTCTTGTTCTGACACAGATTACTGTGGGTTTGGAAACCCTTAGAAAAGTAGGAAACCACATAGAAATACACAAGGGGTAATTTCCCTTACTCTACCACTGCACTACTCTTACCCCAAGCTGCCTACTCTCTGCCATACTTAAAGAATGGCTAAGAACTTCTGCCACAAGCTTCTTCACCAACCTGGGCCAAGTATTTCTGCCTCACTCCTCTATTGACTCCTGACACTTGCATGAGACATTCCCCAGCTTCAAGAAGGTGTGTATGCAGGATTTCTAAACTATTATCCTGTTTAAATCCCTTCATTATTTTTGCCACTCAGGTACATTAAAAATGATCCAAACATTTGGAATCACAAAATGCATACTACAGATGGAAGTGGTTCTGAAGACTGCAAGCTGTCCAGTTCATTTCTGGAGGCCCCCAAAAGGGCCCTTTGGCATGTAGGAGACTCCCAAGATACTTTAATTGGATGAATGAGTGTGTCAGAATCAAGGTTGTTGACTCAACAGCCATTCCCAATTTCTCCCTTGCTGATTGATTGTAAGTTTTGGCTAAATGGCCATGTGTACATGCTGGGGCTGAGTCATGAATGGTGTAAATTAGTCCCAGATATCTCATTCCCCTAGGCCAAAGGGTGGGCATGGGATTCAGTGAAGTATATGACCAGTGAAGCTTATGGAAGGGTCTTCTGGTAACTTCTATGGTAGATTCCCCTTTTTGATAAAGGATAAGAGTCATATGGGGTGGGGGGCACCTGAGTGGCTCAGTTGAGTGACTACCTTTGGCTTGGGTCATGATCCCAGAGTCCTGGGATGGAGTCCTGCCTTGGGCTCCCTAGTCAGCAGGGACTCTGCTTCTCCCTCCTGAACTTCCCCCTCTCATGCTCTCTTTCTCTCATTCTCTCTCTCTCTAACAAATAAATAAATAAAATCTTTTTTTAAAAAAGAGTCATATTAGGGGAAAAGTCCTATTCCTTTTTACCTCCTACCTTCCTGTTTGGGATCCTTATGTGTGAGGGCACATTAGATTTATGACAGCCATCTTGCAACCATGGGGGATAAGCAAAAGAAGTCACAGAGACTCTAAAATCTCATTTCCACGAAGCTGCTGAACCAACCCTCAAGGAGCTTCAATCAAGATTTGTAGTTATGTGAAATCCTCAAAAGTCTTTGGCTACTTTTTAGTATTCTCTTACTTGCAGCTGAATACACACTCTTTCTAAGACTCTGAATAACTGTGCACTGAGAGGGGGGTCTCATTATTTTTAGGTACAACTTGCTTTTTTCCAAGTGCTTTATTCTGCAACAAAGGTTTCTACCTAACCAGTCTTCTCTGTTTCTCTTGTAATCTTAACATGATCCCATTATCCCTCTGATGTCTCTGAAAGACTGATAGTACCACCTTGACCCTCAGAGATTCTTTCTCTGTTTATCTTTTCTGTTTTCTCATTATCACTTTCCACAGACCAAATATTGTATCTTGGTTTTTAATTACTTTAATGGTCCTCATCCATAGCAATTGGGACATTTAGATCATTATCTTGTCTCCTCAGATCTTCTTGAACAATTTTATTGATCATCTCTTTGAGCAAAATCCTGTGGGGGTACGAGACCCACATAAACTTGTAACTGAGGCCAAAAGTTGTCCTGATTAAATAGCAATATTTCCTTCTGGCGCAAAACTGCCTTCCCTTTAGAACTGTGGCCACACACAGTCACTGCTGCGCAGTTTGCGTTATCTGAGGTGGCCTAAAATCTCCCCTGATAGCCAGTTCTCCCCCATGCCCATTAAAATCAGGATGTTGGGGTGGAGTCAAACATCGGTATTTTTTATTACTGAAATCCCCATATGATTTCCATATGCAGCTGCCTTTGAAAACCAATGCTTTAGGCCAGTACTTCTCAATCTTTAATGTTCATGCGAATAACATGGAAACCTCATTAAAATGCAGATTCTGATTCTGGGCTCTAGGGTGGGGACAGACATTCTGCCTTGCTAACAAGCTCCCTGGTGATGACCATGGCATGGTGTGAGCCTCATGTTTTGATTAACAAGGGTCTGGCATCTAGATTTAGTAGCCTATTTTAAGACTGGATCTAAACAAATTCAATTCCACTTGAGTACCACTGCAGCAAAAAAATGTTCACTGCAAGAGAGTGAAGAACTCAGGGTGGTTGTTTCCATGTCTGGTTTAGTTACGGACTTCAGTGGACCAATCATTCTAATTTGCCTGGATTTGTGAACATGTTATAGTCATTAGGGACTCCTGAAGGGCTTTGGGACTTTGAGTTTTAAAATGGGACAAGTGGGATACCTGGGTGGCTCAGTCATTGGGCATCTGCCTTCAGGTCAGGTCATGATCCTGGGATCCTGGGATCAAGCCCTGCATCAAGCTCCCTGCTCAGCAGGAGGCCTGCTTCTCCCTCTCCCACTCATCCTGCTTGTGTTCTCTCTCTTGCTGTGTCTCTCTCTGTCAGGAGTATGAATGGAATCTTTAAAAAAAAAAAAGAAGGAGGGACAAGTTGGTCACCCTCTTCCAGTGGGGTATTCTTCAAAAAGCAATAGAACAACCAAGCTTCGCACTTCCACATTCTCATTCCTCTTTCTGGGAACAGCAGTCCACCACAGGGTCAAGGGTGTGCTGGGAAAGATGCTTCAAGGGAAACAAACACCGAGTTGCATGCACCAGGAACTTAATGTGACCTCAGACGGGAAAATAATCAGGCAGACCCAGGTGGACCTAGAAAAATCCAAGAACAGGTTTATGACATGACCACAGAGAAAAGTCCAGAAGACATGGGTTAGGTCTGCGCTCTGGCTCTACGTAGCCTGGGGTAACTCAGTCCCCTTATCTGGGCTTCAGTTTCATCAGACGAAACATGAGAGTTGAATTGCTGGATGTGTCGGGATCTTTCCTGGACACCCCCACCCCCACCCCTCCACTCCCTACACAGCACAGATAAAGAATACAACCCCGGAACAGCACCTTTCCAGCTCAGATAGAAAGTAAACGCATCTTACATTTTGTGAGCAGCTAGCTCCAGCGCACCTCAAGACCCACATAAAAATATTAGCATTCATCTTACTCCAGCATCCTTCTCTTTGCTGTCCTTTGATGTTCAGAGAACTGAGAACTCACAATGCCCTTTTTTTTTATGTCTATAACATGTTTACAAATGAAATTCTATTTTGAGACCCAGCCTTTTGGTTACAAGTGGCTTCCTCCTTCTGATCTTGCCTTCACCCAGGGAGCTCACTTCTCAACTTTTTGTTTTCTTTAGAGAGACAAAGAGTCTCCCCAGCCACCCATTGCTGGATTCCTGTTAACCTTTCATTAAGCCTGCTGACAGCTGGCTCCAGCTCTTCATGAGTTAGTTCAACACATTCCCATTGAAATGTGTCCCACCTGGCTTCATTAAGGTTCCTGCCAGGTTCTCCACTTGCAGCTTCCTCTGCAAATGCAAATAAGATTCTGAGTAAATAATATGGTGAAAAGGGAAGATTGAGCTATAAAGGGGTTGGGATTGGAGAACCATCAAAACACTCCGGCTGCCACGGATTTGAGCAAACTAAAATCCATTTGGGACCAACACAGGCCAATACTGCAGTTCTGTATGCACAAAATGTTAAATTAAGGCCCTTGCTGTGAAGTCCAGAGTCGTGGTTAAGAGTGTGGAGTCCTTCCAGCCTGGCTTAAAGCCCTGTTCTGTAATAGGGGGTTGCTCCAAGCGACCTTAGGCAGGTTCCTTCTCCTCTCACTGCTCTTGTTCTCTCAACTCTGAAAGCAGGAGTAATATACCTATTTTACTGGCCTCTGTGAGAATTCAGTGGGAAGTTGCCTTGAAACCCTTAGTAGAGTGCCTAAACCATAGCAAATGCTGTTTAAGGACTGAGTGTTGTCTCTGATTTAGCCTAGAAAGGCCAACATCAAGGTTGCAGGCTGTTGTAAATCCTCAAGGTTGGATTGTGGGCCCACCATGTAAAAATTAGCTGTAAGAACCACATCTCCATCGAAGTCCTTCATTGTGCAAATGGAAAATCAACAACTGATTCCATTCTGTTGCATTTCCCATGTGCATTTTGTCTCATTTAGGTTTTTAAGCTCTCTAAAGGAAGTGATCCTCTCTCCTGGGCCCAAGATACTAGGAAGTTATGTGCAGGTGGCTACCAATTCATCCTGATTGCACGGAGAGGGAAAGAGGAATAACGAGACCAACAAACTCCTCTGACCAGGGAGTCTCAGAATAAGAATTATGTATTTATTAACACATCATTTGGTAAAACCTGTACCCTACCTCCTGGACTTTGTAGTCTCAGACGGGTTGCTTTGTTCCAGTCTGTGGTCCCGGGTTGCTTGCCCAAGACGTTATTCTAACTAAGCTGTAGGGGTAAGGCCTTCAAGTGGACACAGACACATGGCACTCTGAACAGCCCTGGCACTTCCCTAGCCTCATTCATCTGCGGCAGCTGCCTGGGCTCAGGCAGAGCCCAGGGGCTTCTTCCACACCATGGATAGAAGTCAGGAGACAGGACTGTCTGACCTGCACGTAGGAAAAGAGATCTCTGCCACAGCATGGAGAACAAATCAGAGAGAGGAAGGACTGAAGACGAGGAGTCCAGGCAAATGCCAGCTTAAATGAGGGCTCTGACACCCACCTCCACCTGGACTTCTGCCTCCTTCTGCAGGAAACTCCTGACACCACACCCGCCCCCACAGAGCCCTGTTAAGAGATAAGAGAGAATCTTTTCTCAAAAAAGAAAACACACACAAAAAAAAAAAAAGAAAAGAAAAGAAAACACGAGCCAAAATGATGGCACAGTTCTACATCGCTTCCGGTATTATTGATGAGACCCAGACCCTAGACTACTCCTACCATCCCTGGAAGGGGGCATGCACTCCAAAAATTGGGCATAAACAGAGAGATACAAATGCATAGGAGGCAAAGGCAACTAGGGCCAAGAAGGGACCAGAAGTCATGTCCCAGACACAAGGCAATTTGGAGAGACATGAGGCCCTCCTTCCAGTACCTGGATCACTGCCAGAGAGAAGAGAGATTACACATGTTCTGTGTCAACACAATGAGTTCAGCTACGACCCATAGACAGATGCTATCTGGAGGCAGACTTTGTTTTAACTATTGCTAAGTCTCAGAACTGTCCTGAGATTGAATGATCTCCTTTACATCACCGACGTTATTCAAGCACAGCCTGGAAGATCACTTAGCGTGGTGATACCTGGGAGATTAAAGCACCCGGCACAGAAGGTGCTCAAGATCTCTAAAGTACTTTCACTTATGAATTTAAAGCAAGGCTGGATCATGACACCAGTGGAGCAGATGGGGCTTTAAAAACAAAACAGAACAAACATCACAATCTAAGACTTATTTTGACAATTCCCACATCATGCCCCCATCCTCAATCCTGAGGAAAAGTGGTACTTTAGAGGGTGAAAAGACCATCTTCGTCTTCTCTTCCATGCTGCATGTCATCAAAGTTGTTTTTACATTTCCCAACATTGTCTAGCCTGCAAGGAGAAAAGAGAAGCTGAGAATGGGAAACACCAGGACCAGAAAGAACTGGATGTTGCTAACTCACAACACAAGTAACCACCATTGTTAGAGTTTTGAAAAGGCCTCAGGCTCTATCCTATCTAAGCCTCTTCATTCACAGACCGGAAAATTGACGCTGCAGGAGATAAAGGGCCTTTATCAGTCTATTCTAATAAGGGCATTAATGTTTCTATATTAACAAAATATAAAATCAATATCAAAATGTGTGTATGACCTTGGAAAGCTGCCTTGCTGAGTCCCAGTTCCCCTACTTGCTAATATTTATTTGTTCATAGCTATTTTGGTATTGAGACAGTTAAGTGAAGGCACAGTCTTCATCTCAGTTTATACCACGTATTTTCATTTCTTTCCCAAAAAGCTATGGAAAGGACAGATAATCAAAATCTCTTTCCAGAGACTCTTCAAACGATTTAAAACCAAACAAAACTATTCTGACGGTCCAATATTGGGCAGAGGAACCAAACACAAGGAATGATATTCTACATGTTTTTCATTTTCCATACTGCCACTCTCTTCTCCATAAACTCCTATTTAATGATGTCCTTTTAAAATGAATTGCCTGGGGTGCCCGGGTGGCTCAGTGGGTGAAAGCCTCTGCCTTTGGCTCAGGTCATGATCTCAGGGTCCTGGAATCAAGCTCTACATTGGGCTCTCTGCTCAGTGGGGGGCCTGTTTCCCCCTCTCTCTGCCTGCCTTGCTGCCTACCTGTGATCTATATCTCTGTCAAATAAATAAATAAAAATCTTTAAAATTTATATATATATATTAAAAATATATATATATTTATATATATATATATATATAAAATAAAATGAATTGCCCAGAGTTGAAAAAAACATTTCTGAGCACAGAGGACAGAGGTATGTCACCTTCTTTCTTTGGCATGCCATGCTTCTATTAATGCAACCTGCCTTTGTATTCGTATTTCAAACAAACATAACAGTGTTAACCAAGACAAAGGTTTATGTGAGTTAAATCCAACATCTTTTTCATCTGTAATGCCACACTTCTCTAACCCTGTATTTAATCAGAACACGAGCACAAGTCATTAAACCACTGAGTAGTATCTAATCATTTGTAACAGCTTGTACAATCATTACAACAATCAGTCATGCAAGATGAATTACCTTGTGTGTTTCGGGAAACAACTGGTTTTCGTGACTTTCCCTGAAAAGACAAGGCCATGGGTAAGCAAAGTAACTGTTCTAGAACATGTGAACTTCTGTGAAAGCCCAAAGCTGCCTTACCAAGAGCAGACTTGGGTCAAAGGTGAGAATTTAGGGGCTGGTTTTGGCAGGGAAAGCATTCCTTTTACTTCTTTGGGCCCCAAGGCAGTACCCATCAATTATGCATCTGTCCCCATGTTGTTGGCAATAATGTCAAGCTGCTTCATTCGTATGTCACTTGCCCACCCAGAATTCAAGCACTCACTTGAGTTTTAAAACACTTCCTTATGAGACATACTCAGAAATTCCAAAACCGCATGAGGACCAGTGGCCTCTGCCTTTTCAGAGGGCTTTGTAGGAAGGCTAATGGCAGACTTCCCACTGAGTCCTAAATTTCCTTCTGTGTTCACTAGGGACAGGTATTGAAATACACAAGTTTCGCTACTTGTTGCTTGAAAGGGCCAAAATGTAGTTAGCAGTCCTATCTCCTCATTAACCACCGCAAAACAGTTTCTCTTAATAACTACAGAGCGATTTTCCCCATTTTACAACAGGACCAGGTGCATGACACCTATAAGCCCTGTTCTATGACTCCTTTTTGCAGGGTGGGCTGGGGGTGAGGAGGTGTAGGGTCACAGAGAGCTGAGGAATCTAATACAACCGTGGACCACTCCGCCCCCTGAGAAGTGCAGAAAGGAACATGCAAGTACCTCTGCACAGGATTTCAAAGGATTCCCTTTCCCCTGAGGTCTATCTGTGGAGCCTGCTAAACAAAGCTTGCTTTCAGGGAAGAAGCAGCCTGAGATCATTCATGGCTTTCTTCCTGGGGCAGTGCTAGCCAGAGGATGGGGCTGGACCAGCATTTCCTCCACCCCAAGACAATGATAATAACAGCACTTTGCACTCAGGGTAGTCATGAGGATGAAAGGAGTTAGACACATCAGGAGTAGAACAACAGGACTGTCAGCGACTAAGTTTCCAGAATTTGCTTTTCTTTCCCAAAATGTAAACTCCGTCATCAGGAAGATGATACATGAAGGCTTTAGTTTCCCTGTTACTGCCTTGACCAGGAAGGGGTTGGTGATGGAAATGGGACACTGCGGGAAGGAGACGGAGCTGGAAGTGGGATAAGTCCACTGCCATAAGCCTCCTTGGGGCTCCACAACTCTGAAGGGCACCCTCCCCCCTGGGCCTGCCCTCCTTACCTCGAAAGAAAAGCACCACAAGTAACACCAATAGTACGAATCCAAGGGAGGGAGCGATGATCATTAGCAGGTTGGAGTTCATGGCCATTTGTACCTGGTGAGGCACAGGGAAGGCGATCAACCCAGTCCTTTCTGAGCATCACTCCTGCATGATTTTTCCATCTCAATCATACCTTCCACTCGCCAGCAGCTTCACTGCTTCTCCCCCCGCTTTGCCGGATAGGGCTCAAGATCAAGACAAAGCAGCTTTACAAATCAGAATTTTTAAAAAAAATCTCTGCAAACCTGGAACATTTACCCAGACCACCCAATTTTCCTGTCTTCGACATCAGGCATATGGGCTGTGAGGCTCAGGGGTCTGCAGACAGGAAATCTTCTGCCCAGTTGGAAGCAATAAGATTCAAGAGAAAACGGAACTCAATTTCAAATTTTCTACAGCACTGGTTCTCAAAGTATAGCCAGAAGACCCATGAGATCAAAGGGATTTTCATGAGACATTGTTTGCCATTTTCACTGTCATTCTCATGAGATGGGCGTTGGGGTTTCCCCGGAGGTGACTTGACAAGTGATGCGCAGAAGTCATCCTTACTAGAATATGCAAGCAGATGGGAAACTCTCTGTGCCTCCTGCTCAGCCAGACAGTCACGAGATTTACAGAAATGTAAAACAATGCCACTAATGCCATCTTACTGGTATTTTTTCATTTTGGAAAATATAGTTCTTTTTCATGTCATTTATATCAATATGTCATGGGTTTGTTTTGTTATTCTGGCTTTTAAATGAATTAATCAACATCGTTCTTAATTTCTGTTTTGATGTTTATGAATATAAAGGGGTCCTGACACCAAATCACTTGAAGAATGCTGTTCTTCGGGCAGCTCCTAGTTCGGGGGCGGGGGGGTGATGCCACCCCCACTGCCCAGGCCACACCCATTTCCTTGCCTCCTTGGCTCTTTCTCTGACACAGTAGCAAGGAGGGCCAACAAGCTCCTCTCAGGAGGGAGAAGGGAAGGAAGAAAGAAGGGATGGGGGGAGCCTTCACTTTCACTTATAGGTGTCGATATTGCCTCTGTAGTTTTTACTTAAAGCAGCTTGAATCACTTTTGTGACAATAAAAATTAATGAAGGGTACACTCAGCAACTAAGAAGGATGCTGGTGGCCAGTGTTGATTCCGCAGGATGTCACTAATCCCGGGCCACACAGAAGGCACACAGAGTGATTGTTCCCTGTTTTTGTACTTTGTATTTCTTTTTGTTTTACAAAGTGTCTGCACATAGAAAGGTAACGATAGGACCGTGATTTCTGCCAAGAGCACAAGGCCCCAGTCTACAAATTGCCTAGCTATTTCCCCACAGTTGCTGCTCAGATGTCTCAGCCTCCCAGTTCATTTCTGCAAGCCTCTATTGTGGATCTTAAAAATCGAAGTCATATGCTTCAAATACTTCACAAAAATTTTACCTGCTCTGATTCAAATCCATTTTGCGCCGGCATTCCTGTCTCCATTGCTGGGAAGGAAAAAGCGGGGAAAATGTTTATATTTCCTCTGGGGGAATAAAATACCACATCCTGCAATAGGCATTTCAAAGCTCATCTGGAATTTCATTTGATGTACTTACTCTTTTAATCCCATCTTTCCTTTTTTGTATATTTTATTTACAACACATTTGTTTTGAGATGGTTTTATCTGAAGCTCCTCCGCTAGCCAACATTATCCCCCAGGAACATCTCCACTGTATAGATGGGTAGAACAAGGTATTAGGCTAGCAAGGGACTGGGTCTAAATTTTTGGCAGGTGCCAGCAATGTGTCTGGAATTTTTATCCAGCAAGAAAATGTGTCCATCTATCAGTTAACAAGTACTTATTAAGCATTTATCACAGGCCATGTTCTCTGTAAGCTGTACCATCAACCTGGTTGATGAAATTTACAACTTAGTACAGAAAACCAAATTTAAGCAAATAAGGTGAATAGTTGAGAAAAATAAAATATTGTAATTGAACAACGTTCTGGGAATAAAGAGTACAACAAGAATACAATAAACAGGTACATCTAGGGGCATATCACAAGGATGACTGACCTGTTCTGAAGGAACAAGGGTAAATGTCCTTGAGATTGTAAATTTTAAGCTGAGACATGGACTCGTTTATTTATAACTGATGGTCGAGTCCAACAAGTGAGATATACTGTGCTAAGCACCATTCCAGGCACTAAGAATACTAAGATGAATATGGCCTGCGCACCCTCACCATGAAATTCACAGTATGTTAGAGAAGGAAGACCAGAAGGTCATTTCGACCTCACAGGCCATGGATAATGATCGAGTGAGAGAGATTGCCAAGGAGGGCAGGCAGAGGGAGAGGCACATAGCCCAACATCATAGCTTAGTGAGATATGCTAAAATTAAACTCCTTGAGGATAGTGTCCCTCTCTGCTTGCTCAATAGGGGGACCCTAATACTGTCTGGCATACATTTGGTGCTCAATAAGTGTGTTGAATGCACCTGAGCTGAGTTAAGTTTGTGTAAGAATTAGCAAAGAAAGATGGTAAAGGCCTCTTAGGTAGGGCAGCATCAGCACAGTCTTGGAAGCATGAACCAGTGTGGTTCCGTGTGGAACGGCAGGCAGCTGTGAAGGCAGAAAATGAGGAGGAGGGGGGAACAGCAGGGATGGTCAAAGAGATGGCCAGGAACCAGTCAGGGATGCCCTTGGCTTCATGCTGGTAAGTCTCCGTTTAATTCTGTAAGCAGTAGGAAACCACAGAAACATAAGAGGATAAGGAAATAGCCAAGAGGAGATGATCAATTATCATGTAATCCCAGGTCTGAAATTCAAAGCTAACAGAAATGAAGAGAGAAAGGCAGATTCCAGAAACATTTAGAAGGGAGATCAAGAGGATGTGGACACTGGATGTGGGGGTGGGAGAGAAACAAGTCTTAGATAACATGCAGATTCCTTTCTGGGACTCTGGGCTATTGCCCCCACTGTCTGCCAAGACTGGACACAGGGCAGAAGGGTCAGTCCAGGGAGAACGTAGCCAAGCTCAAATTCAGAGCCATTGAGTAAGGCGCCCAAGAGACACACACAAACACCACTCGCCTCACACGCCGGTGATGGATTCGAATCTGAACCACACTCTGGGAAAGTTTGGAGTTGCAGATACTGATTCAGGAGTCATCAGTCTCGAAGGAGCAGTTAAAATCCTCTGAATGTATAAGAAATCCAAGGGTCGCATGTCCAGAGAGAGAAGTGCAGGAAACCTAAGAAAACCCAGCACTTGAAAGGTGGACGGAGAAGGTGAAGGAGAAGGAAGCAGAAGAAACAGACAGCAGAGAGCAGAAAGGGAGACCAGGGTCACAGAAGCCAAGGCGGAGAAAATGCCGTGAAAGGACGTGAAACCATATGTGCAATAAAACCCCGCCAATAGAAACAGAACCTAGAGCCACACATAGACGGGGCCTGAGTAAAATAAAAATCTAGGTGAATCATTACTGAGATTGATCATTGTTTCTCCCAAGCTTCCTTGCACTGGAGGCGTAAGAAAAAGTGATAGGTTTTCTAAGGCTCGTAATTTGGTACAAGAGAGCTTATTTGTTCAACAGGGGAGGTGACTTGTTGAATGCCTACGAGCATAAAACTCGGAGGGGAAAATTCAGCATGTTTTCATATCCTACAACTCAGTTATTGTTGTTTTTCTCTCCACTATTATTCCCTAGAGTTGGAAATTGCAGGTAAGAATTCAAAACTCCTATCACTGTTCTGTCAAAATCCTATAGTATTACAATCATTTGTGATGGATAAGACCGAAATTGAAGCCATCAAAGAGAAAAGCCAGCCCAGGTCAGTTTTGTCAAGCTAATCTATATTTTAAGTTGGAATTGTCTAATAGGAGAGATATTTCGCTAACGCAAATACTGCCGAGTAATACCAAACACGACTTCCTCTTCCCCTCTCCTCCTCTTCCTCCTCCCTTTCCTTTTCTTCTTCCTCCTCCTCTTCTCCTCCTCTTCTTTCTTTGCCTCTTCCTCCTGCTTTGCCTCCTCCTCCTGCTTTGCCTCCTCTTCCTCCACCTCTTCTTTTTCCTCCTCTTCTTACTCTTCCTTCTCTTCCTCCTTCTCCTGCTCCCGCTTTTCCTCTTTCACCTCCTCCTTTTCATCCTGCTTCTCCTCCTCTTCTTCCTCCTCCTCTTCCTCCTCCTTCTTTTCTCTATCTCCTTTTCTTCCTCCTCCTCCTCTTCCTTGCCTTCCTCCTCTTCCTCCTCCCCCTCTCCCTCTTGTTCTCCTATAAATGCCAACAGCCCCAGTGGGCCGTCCTCCAAAGCCCCAGTGTTAGACAGTGTTAGGCATGGAACAGCAACAAGGAACATGAGTGGATGGTGATTTGTGTTCCTTGTGTGACAGCAGTGCTAACAGCAAGGGGATGGAGAGACAAGTAAAGACTGGTTCACTTTTCTGTGAGACAAGTGATTTCTGGTTCTTCTGTGATATCTTGGGCCTTCCATTCTTAAGACCCCGAACTTTTAAACAAGCACATCCAGGCCAAGGCAGGAGTGCCCTACACCCCACCTTTGTAAGAAAAGCAATTCTGTGAGAGGGGAACTGTGGTAGGTTGACTAGTGTCCTCCTCACATATATGAGTATTTGGAACCCCCGACTGTGGACTTTTAGAAATAGGGCATCTTTGCAGATGTGATTAGTTTAAGGATATTGAGATGAAACCATCCTAGATTTAGGATAGGCCCTAAATTCAATGGCAGGTGTTCTTATAAGGAGAGAAGACACAGAGAGAGGCACAAAGAAGGTCATGTAAAGATGGGCAGAGATTGAAGGGATGTGGCCTCAAGGCAGGGAATCCTGGGGGCTCTAGAAGCTAGAAGAGGCAAGGAAGTTTCTTCCCTTAGAGCTTTTACAGAGAGCATGACCCCACGGACACCTCAATTTTGGGACTTCTGACCTCCAGAACCATAAGATAATACAATTGTGTTGTTTCATGCCACTACATTTCTGGTCAATATTTACAGCATCCCTGGGAACTTACTACAGAGGCACAGTCTCTGTGCAGGCTCATGGTCGGTAAGATCTTCCCTGGACACCGCAGCCCTGGGGATGGGCACTAGGGATGCAACGAAGACTGACCTTTCATTTAAATGTTTTTTGTACACTTTGTACCTTCACCATATATATGTCACCTATCTAAAAGAAATTAATTAACATGTAATAACAATAAAAGAACCTTCAAGAACCTTCTACTTCACTACAGTTTTCCCAGGTCTACAGACTCACCAATACTTCTGATTAATATTAGATTTGCCTACAGGGTGAGAACGTATTTACATTTTAAAGAATACCCAAATATGAACCTCTTGGCAGAGTTCTCATTGTAAATTGATAAATTGACTTGTTGGCTTAATATAAGGCTCTTGATTAAGTTCCTGGTAGGCATGGGTACTCTGGAAAAATGGAATTCCTGCAAAACTTAACCCCAGACCTTGAGCGCTGCAAGGCTGCCCCTGGGCCTCTCCTACTCTTCACTGTCACTGAGTATCTGTATATCTCACATTTCCTGGCTGTGTGACCTTGGGCATGACCTTTCTTCTCTCTAAGCCACAGTTTATTCATTTGAAAATGCTGGTATTACACAACTGATCTCCTATGTCCTTTTTATCCTTTATATTTCTGGCTGCCTTTTTACAAAGACTTTGAATGCCCCAAGAAAATGATCATTTCACGGTAATTTTTTTAAAAGGATTCAAAGCTATACTTAGTATTGGAAATGAGTATGTAAATACTTAAGAAACACATACATACCTCTTGCTCCACGAAGAAAATTTAAAAATACTGGAAGATTAAATACATGTGACTTTGAGTGGAAATATTGTAGGCAATTAAGATTTTTTTTATCATTACTTCCATATACCTTCTAAATCTTCTCAAATGAGAAAAACTTTAACTGTAAAATATATACCGTGTATTAAATCACTGAAACTTTGTGAGATGCCTGAGTCAAGGGCAAACTCCTCTAACATTTCTCTGAAACAACTCCACACTGACCTTCTAAGCAAAACTGAAGATTGCTGTTAGAAACTCATTAACTCACAACTAAAGAAGAGCTGGGTGATGCTATCAGTAAAAGATACACCCCTAAATATGAGAGTACTAGGGCACAAAGATGTTCAGGATAAATATACATATATATCCTTTGCTTTTAAAGAATGAATGAATGTAAAAACTGGGGAAATCCAAGTAGAGTTTGTAGACTTGTTAATTGTATGGTGCTAATGTCAATTTCCTACTTTAACCACTTGCTATAGTTATGTAAGATGTTTGGGGGAAGCTGGAGAAATGTATTGACTTCTCTGTACTATTTTTGCAAGTTTGTGTTAAGTCTAACATTGTCTCAAAACAAAATGCTTTTAAAAAGTGGTTTAAATACCAGCATTTCATACGGTTCAATCTAATATATGCATGATACACATTGGCTTTGCAATAAAGATTTGTTGAACAAAAATTGTTGAATAAATGTTACAGCAAGTTTTAAAATGATTTTGTAAAAAATAACGGTAGATGTTACTATTTCATTTGAGAAAGAAAATGATCTGGAGCTCCTGGGTGGCTCAGTCAGTAAAGCATCAGGCTCTGGATTTCAGCTCAGGTCGTGATCTCAGGGTCCTGGAATCGAGCCCCATGTTGGGCTCCAAGCTGTGCATGGAGCCTACTTTGGATTCTCTCTCTCCCGCTGCACCTCCCTCGCTTGCTCTCTCTCTAAAAAATAAATATTTTTTTAAAAGAAAAAGAAGATCTGAAAGGATAGCCCACATTGTTGGAGTAATTATTTCTGCTTCTTGGTCATTTGGGGTGAGGAGTTGGAGAGAATGTTTGGAATGCAAGGAAATTTCACTTTCCACTGTTTTACTGTTTTCTTTTACAAGAGCATGTACTTATTTTATAACATAAAAAAATGAAGTGTAAATGTGAGAACAATAAAATAAACACACTCCCTTTACCTTTAAAGGACATAATCCAGTAGGGTACGAAGCAGCATTCAGTGCCTGTGCTGGATGGGCACTGCTGAGATAGACTCGCACTGCTCTTTCTAAAGAACGTGTCCTGTCTGGTTGGTAGAATAGAAATGCTATTGTGAGAGGAATCAGGAGAATTCATTCTTTGTCCTTCGCCTTTATCCCCAGACTGCCGGCCTACCAACTGACTCGAGCCTGTGAACAGCGTGGCCATGAGAGATAAAACGAATCGGCTAATGCCTCGCAAAAAAATGTTGACTTTGAAATCAACTGCATCCAATTTCTTTCCTCCTAACAATAGCATTTGTGAGTGAAAATGAGCTTTGCTTCATTCCCCTGCCTTCCTCTGTTCCTTCTGCCGAACTTGTACTGAAAATGGTAATTCCCCCTACAACTTCTTTATGTCCTTGATCAACAGAGGACCCAGAAAAGTGTCAAGTTCTGACACAGCTAGATTTTGTCATTGATAAAATAACACAGTGTAGGGGAAAGAGCTTTGCTTTGAGAGCCAGAAGAGAGTCCTACCTGGGGCCTCGTTGCCCCTTCTCTTTGAACTTTTTTAAGCCTCTGTGCCTCAGATTCCTACTATGTAGTACAAGGAGTGTGCACTACATGAGCAAATCCTAAATGCCTTCTTTTGGCCAGGGATGGGCTGGCTTCAAAAGAATCTCCTGAGGAAGTTTGTAAAGCATACAGTTTCTTGGACCCACCCCCAGAGGTTCTAATTCTGGACGTCTTGGGTAGACTAGAGCAATCTATATTTTTACTAAGCACCCTGTATTTCCAGGCCATGTCTAAGTCTAGTATACATGGACTGGATGGCCTCAAAGCTCAAGGTCTTGGTTCCTCGGTGTTCTCCTACCCCCTGGGAAGTCAACATGAGACCAGATTGCTCCATACCTTCATTTATTCTAACCTCACTCCCTTTTCTCTTCCCTCCATTTCTAGACCAAACCCTACTTCCCTCATTTTTGACTGATCTTCTTCTCCTACACCAGGACCACCCTTGCTCCATTCACTCTCCCCTTCCCTAAATTATCCATCCTCAGACTCCTTAAAAGAACACCTAACCTTCATTCTTGAACAATTTGGACTTGTTCTTGAACACCTGGACTGGACTATAGCGCTTACACACACACAGCTAACACTGTTCCCCTAACAGTCCCCCTGTCATACTTCACAGCCACCTAAGTGCTCAACCTACTTTACTGGCATTCTGAATTTCCTAATATTTGACTACTTCCTCCATTACCTTTGCCAGCCCAGCCTCCTCTACACTCCTGCTCTCCTGGATCCCTCTGTACTTTTTGTTGTCTCCCTCTCCACCTCCTCTCCTAACGTAGTTGTTAACTTTACCAGCTTGCACCTCTTCATTTCCCTCTTCATCTCCCACAATATCTTTAGGTGATTCCACAAGAGCTTCAATTACCCCTGGGCTAATGAGGCAATATAATAAAGTGCTTAAGAGCTCAGGTTCAAGAGCCAAGAGACCCAGGGTTCAAATTCTGGAAACTAACTTCCTTCCTTCCTTCCTTCCTTCCTTCCTTCCTTCCTTCCTTCCTTCCTCCCTTTTCCCTCCCTCACTCCCTCCCTCCCTCCCTTCATTCTTTCTTTCTTTTTTAAAGATTTCTTTCTTTATTTGAGGGGTTAGAAGAGGGACAGAGGGAGAAGTACAGAAGCTGACTCCCCACTGAGCATGGAACCTGACCTGGGCTTGATTCCAGGACCCTGAGATCAGGACCTCAGCCAAAATCAAGAATCAGATGCTTCACTGACTGAGCCACCCAGGTGTCCCTCTGGCAAATTTCTTAACATCTCCAAACTTCAGTTACTTTCCTTTATAATGGACATAATAATAGAATTTTTCTCACAGGTCCAGACAATGCCTCACAGTGAGACAATGTATCCAGGCTTAGTATATAATAAGCACTCAATAAGTATCATTTATTATCAGTGATCCCCCCAATTGTATCTACGGCCCTGAACTGTCCCTTATGAGATAATATGTTATTCAAGTATTGGTTAAGTAACAAGTCCCTGTTCAGCAATGATGTGAATCATAAGAATTATTATTTGATCAGAGGTAAGTGCCAATTTTCAAGCCCCCATCTCCACCCCATCCATAAGTCGACCCAGCCCCACATTTCCAACTGCTCATTAGGCATTCCTCAGGGGCCCGTCAAACTCCAGCTCTCCCAAAGAGATTTCACTTTTCCTCCTGGGGATCCTTACTAGTTAACCTGTCACATTGATCTAATCTCCCAAGTGCAGAGAATCCATCATTCTTCATTCTTTTTTTTTTTTAAAGATTTTATTTATTTATTTGACAGGGAGAAACAGAGCTAGAGAGGGAACACAAGCAGGGGGAATGAGAGAGGGAGAAGCAGGCTTCCCGTCGAGCAGGCAGCCTTATGTGGGGCTCGATCCCGGATCTCCGGGATCATGAACTGAGCCAAAGGCAGTCGCTTAACCAACTGAGCCACCCAGGTGCCCCTATTCTTTTTTTTTTTTTAAGATTTATTTATTTGTTTGTTTGTTTGTTTGTTTGACAGAGAGAGACACAGCTAGAGAGAGAACACAAGCAGGAAGAGTGAGAGAGGGAGAAGTAGGCTTCCTGCCAAGCAAGGAGCCTGATGCAGGGCTCAATCCCTGGACTCTGGGCTCATGGCCTGAGCCAAAGGCAGATGCCTAAGAAGACTGTGGTACCCAGGCACCTAGGCACCCCATCTTTCTTTATTCTTACTCTGGTTACCAAGTCCTCTAGATCTCAGCTCCGAGGTGGCTCTGACTCGTTCCCCTCTCTGTAGTTACGACTGCCATCGTTCTAGTCTAGATACTCATCCCCAGCCTGAATTACTGCAGGAGTCTCCTGGGTAGCCTCTCTGCCCCCAGACTTGCTCTCTCTCATACACCTTCCACACCCTTACCAGAGCAATGTCTCCTAAAACAGAATTAGAAATGTCATTCCCTACCCAGAAAACATGAATTGTTCCTTATGACCCTGGAATAAAATCTAAATTCTTCAGCCCATCAATCAAGTCCGTTAAGAACCTAGACCATTCTCTGCGTCCTGTCTTTACTAGATTAAACTAGACTATTAGACAATCTACAAAGATTTCATATTCTTTGCTCTTGCTAACCTGTCTTCCTGCACAATAAAATGTTCTCATCCAAGGAGGAAACCTTTCCATACTTTTATCCCAAAACAAAACCCACAGGATGATTGTTTACTATACACAGCCTGTCCATCCCATTAAAGTGTGACCCCTTGTGGAGCAGATATCACAACTCATTCATTTCTGTGCCATGTAGAGAGAGACTACTCAATCAGCCATGTTTAATAATGATGGATTTGAAAGACTTTTACTAAAAATCATGTTACCTACTTCCATGTATCCAAACCAAATGCCAAGACAGAAAATCCCACATCCAACCACTTTGTCCTCTGAGAATCCTTTGTCTCCATGGAAAGTCCAGTTTTCTCTGCACAGTGAAGCTTGGGGTGAGTTTTTAAAATGGAAAGATACAGTAATAGAACAGAGCTTTCTAAAAGTATTCCCTCCCCATCCTCTTACCTTCCTACCCTGGGACCAAGAAAAAATTACTAGAAGACTCTTAGGAGAGGGAAAATATTATTATCAAAGTGTTTTCATGGGGTGCCTGTGTGGCTCAGTTGTTAAGCATCTTTCTTCAGCTCAGGTCATGATCCCAGGGTCCTGGGATCAAGGCCCGTGTTGGATTCCTTGCTCATCGGGAAGCCTGCTTCTCCCTCCCACACTCCTCATACTTGTGTTCCCTATCTCTCTGTCTCTCTCTGTGTGTCAATAAACAAATAAAATCTTTTTTAAAAAAGCATGTTCTTTTTTTTTTCTAATTTTATTGGATTGACGGCAAAGTCCTCATGCATATATGGGTGCCTTAAATTTAAAACTTTCCTGCAGCTTTGATTTCGTGCTAGTGATGGATATAAAGATCAATCTGGGGGTTGAGAAAAACTGAATCCTAATACTTTAGGAGCAAATCTCCCCTTGGGGAAGCTCCATTGAGAGACAGTGGCTGCTAGTCCTGGAACAAAGGCCAACTACACATGGGATCAGGAGAACTGGCCTCTGGTCTCAGCTCTCTTCCCAAGTCATGGCAAGGTCTCTCAACTCACAAGCTTTTCCTGGGTTTTAGTTTCCTATCTTCTCAGTTTCCCGGTTTTCCACAGACAACAACCCCCCCCCCCAGAGTTTACAAACATAAGTTTAAACCCCCTGAAACCTGGTATGAGTCTCAGCTCTCCCCCTGTCTAGCTGTGTGATCTTAGGCAAGCCACTCCCCATCTCTGAGCACCATTGCTAGGCAGCCTTAGAGTGGACATGAGGATTTGACAGCCTGGGTAAGGCTTCTTCCAAAGATGTCGGCAGCAGATGCCTTAAAAGCAGAGGGGGTACCAAAGCAGGAGATACATACTCAGAGTTGTTCTATAAAAGGAAGAACACAAATCTGGAAGCTCTCCCATGACACACTCAACTTCAGCTCTTTTTCCAGCATGACAAGGTTTCCAAGCCTATATTATAGAGTCGAGCCTCCCTAGACTGAGCATGTGAGAGGGACAAAAGTTGAGGGGAAGAAGACAAAAGGTATCCAGAAGCAGGAATGAAACCAATAATTAGGAAATCTGAGGAGCCATGCAAAAGGGACTCAGGGAAGAGCTTTCAGAATCTCAGATTTACTCCAATCATGAGTAGAGAATTACTACTGTGAGATTTTAAAAGCTTTTCTAACTTCCCCAAGTTTATAATTCTGTCACTCACTGGCTCTCTCCCTGGTACAGTTAGCAGGTAAAAAAAAAAAAATACTTAAACCAGAAAGTGTTCATGTACGTGTAAGGAACAGCAAGCGGCTGGGAGCTGGTGGCCATGGCCTCTTGTCATCTGGCAGGGGAGCCGGGGGGGCCTACAGACAAAGGTGTGGGGGTAGGAAAAGCAGCAGAGGTGCAAAGAAGAGAAGGAACAGGAATCTGGCATGATGATTATCATTTACTAGCCACTAATTAGGTCCTAGGCAGCGGTCTCGTGCATTTCCTCACGGAATAGTCCTACAAACTAAGTCCTCCTATTATCTTCACTGTACATTTAGAGGAAACTGAGATTTTGAAAAGGATAAAACAAGTAACTCACCGAAGGTTCTGGAAAAAAAAACAAAAAACAAAAAATGAAAACAAACAACCCCCCCCAAGGAGCCGCCCACTATACAAACACAAAATGGCAGAGCTGAGCTATAAGCTTGAGACTTCAGACCCTTTGGTGAGCTCGCAACTCCCATTCAATGCTGCCCCAGAGACAGCGAGGGGAAAAGACTAGGAAGAAAGGACTGGAGATGTTACTGAGGCAGTAGAAGGACCAGAGGCATAATCAATGGAAGACTTAATTCCAGGCCACAAGATGACTGCTTCAGGGTCCCTCCCCACTTGGACTAGATCCTCAGGATCTGGGACCACTCCACACATTCCTGCGGCCAAGCAAGAAATGAAATTAACCCTCAGGCTGGACAGAACGATTTGAGTTCCTAAGTACCTGGAGGGTCAGAGTTTGTATTCCTCGAACAGATTCTCTTTAGCTGAGGGGAGACACCTATGAGTGTTTTTATTGTTGTTTGTGTTTTAACTGTGGTTCCAAACCATCTGGAGCTTTGCAGCATTCCTGGAGAATCACAAGAAATGTCCTAGACTTTTCCCTCCAAAAAATGTATGTACATATACACACAGAATGATATATGGAAGTTCACGGGGTTCATACCTTCCAGCCCATCCACAGACAACTCCACCCAGGAGCTCACAGGCCTAGTTTAAGTTCTCTGAGGTTTAAGTGTGACTCCCAACTCTCCCTCTCCTAGCTGCGTGATCATGGGCAAGTCACCTCACATCTCTGAACTCCATTCTAGGGAGCCATGGAGAGAGAATAAAGAATTCCCACTCTGGGTAATGCTAATTTTAGGGAATAATAGTTTTGGCCAGATCTTCTTGAAGAATCTAAACCAGCCCTCATTTATAGAAGGTTTGCCATCCAAAATTGCATGATGAAATCGGAAGGGAATCAGGGATATTTAACCAAAGGAAAAAGCCCATAGAAGCATGTGGGCTCTGAAGTGGGTTAAAACCATTTTCATGGGAATGAAGAAGTAGGATTCATTCTGAATTATTCTGTAAGTGGCTGCAGCTGGGGGCACTGGCGAGGGCGTGGCAGAGAGGGAAGCTGCTTACCACGGTGTCAGGGCGGCATCTCAGGTGAACAGAGACACAGGTTAAACTCAAGCCACCATTTACCAGATAAGTTAGATAAAGGTCGTGGGCTCTGATACGGAAGTGACAATGGTATCCATGTCCTAGGATTCTGTGAAAAGTCAAGTGAAGTAATGCATAGTGCTAAAACAGAGAGACTTCAGTGACATCTGCTTCTCTAATAATGTCTATGACCCTGCATTTCTTTGAGTGTAAAATGGGGATATTATCTGTACCTGATCAGAAGGTCACTGTGAGATTTAAATCAGAAAATGCACACTAGACACCCTTAATACAGCAACTGACACATAACTGAGTCCTCAACAGGTAGGAAGTAAAATTATGATTACAAAGTTTTTGTGAAAAAAAACAATGGGAAGAGAGCACAGTAAGGAAATGAACATAAACTTTTATTTCAAAATGGAAAGCGAGGCAAAAAAAAAAAATCTAAGAGCACGGGTTCAGAGCAAGACTTCCTGCATCTGGCACCTGAGAGCAGTGTGGCCTTGGGAAAGCTGCACAAAATAGGGATATGAGCATCTGCTAAAGAGGAATTGAATGAAGTGACCCATGAGAAGAGCTTGGCTCTACACCAATTCATAATACGTGTTCAGTAAATCCTGGTTTCTTCCATAATAAGTAAAGGAAACACAGAGCTAGACCTTCTTATAACAAGCTTCTCTTCATCAGTGCAGGCTTGAGTGACTGTAAATATTCTCTCCCCCAGGATTTATCAAAGAAGAGAGAAATGAAATTATTTTTTATATAATTGATATTACAGAAAAGGGTAAAACATCAAGATGACCTCTTATTCCCATGCAATACAGTGTAAGATAGTTTGAGTTTAAATGGAATGAATTATAACATTCTGGAAACTCTTTGCCATCCTCCATGATCTTTCTAGTTGCTACCTTCTTCTCTGCCAGGAAATAGTCCTCCACCTTTACCCCATGCCACAGACAGAGAAAGTTTGGATCTTGGGCATCTAGCTTCCCTTCAGTTCACAACAACTAGTCCAGATTTTCTATCTTCCTGCTGGACGATTTTCAACATGAGATCCCCCTTGAATTTCATCTTGATTTATAGTTTTCCTTCAAAATGTATCCCCTCTCCATTCACTCTTGTCTGTCCCCTCCAGTTGTGTCTTCTGAGCCTTTGTGAATGATGTCCCATGGCCTCCTTCACAGAGTTAAAGAACTACCATTTTCTGGCTAATAAACATATAGAAAGATGCTGAAACTCTTTGTTAATCAGAACAACAAAAGCATAAGATGACTTTTTTTTCCTTGGGAGATTGAAAAAAATAAACAATGGTCATATCAAGTGTAGGAAGGATGTAGGAGAACAGATGCTCTCTGGATAGGAAAATAAATTGTGAAGGCCTTTCCAGAAGACAATCTTGTTAATGGCTATTAAATTTAAAAGTGCGCATTTCTTTCAGCCAAGCATTTCACCTTCTGGTCAACCTCCTAGTGAGAGAAACACTGGCAGAGACATTTAAGAAGACACTCACATACAACGATGTCTCCTGCAAACTACTTATGGCAATGAGATATTAGAACAACCTCAATGTCCCTTAGTGGGCAATGAATACTATAAGTATCCATAGTATAAAATACTATATAGCAATTTAACATAATGAAGCAAATCTACATGGACTGGAAAAGAAAGTGGTCCACTATGTAATGTTAGACAAATAAAACAAAATGCAGGAGGCTGCGTACACTATGATAGATTTTTTTTTAAATCCACACACAAAACAAAGCTGAATTTTTCTGTATCTATACACACATATAAGCAAATAGAAAAAAATCTGAAGAATGCTTATTTTCGATGAATAGCAGTGATTATCTCAGAGGAAGGGCTAGGGTTCAAGACAGGAAGCGAAAGAGAATTGTTTTCCACTCTTTTTATGTATCCCTCACAAAAATACACGAATGCAGTATTTGGGCAATCTGTCATAAATTACTAATATTTTTTTAAAAGAATGAATGATTTTCTGGCACTTCTAACTTCAAGACAGTAGCAGCTAAGGAAGAAGGGGAGTCCCAACAGAGGGGTTTCAGAAATGTGGCAGAGAAGAGAAGAAGGCAGCTCGGAAGCTGTTAGCCAGTTTCACTTTCATCCTGGCTTGTGGGAAGATGAAGGATGTGAGCATAATGGAACCAAATGAGCTGAATCCCAAGACAAGCAAGCAGATGACAGGTGAGATTGTTCCCACAGCCAAAGACAAAATCATGCTCAGGAGCATAGCCCCTTACCTCTTGTCTGAGGAAAAGTCACTGGGTCACTCATTTCCCACGTAGATGTCTGGGATGTTGACTGGGAAAACCAACGTTTGGACTCTGAAAAAAAAAAAAAAAAAGGAAAAGAGAACACAAACTTAGTAAACACTTGTCTTTTTTATTTTTGGTGCCTCACTGTCACCTAAACTACCTTCTGGCATAAAAAATTAAAGCTTATGTTTCCTGAGCATTTAGTACATGTCAGACCATGTTCTAAGGGATCTCCGTATATCCTCTCATTTAATCTTCAGAAAGAGACACAAGATGGGTGCTATGATTAGTCCCATTTTACCAATGTGGAAGCCGAGGCCCAGAGAGATAAAACACCTTTCCCAGAGCTACACAGCACATAAGCAGCAGGACTTACACCCAGACCATGTGACTCCAGAGCAAATACCTGACCCCCCACCCCCGCATACTACCTCCCTATAGTGTTCTAACGCAAGAATTGATGGATTTTTTTTTTTTTTTTTTACTTCATAGAGGTTTGCTTTCTTCTACTTGATTCAAGCCCCATTAAATGATATCCGCCACTTGAGACAGTCATCTGGGCCATTATATGCATAAAGTTATACAACTCTCCAACTCACCTGGGAACAAACCGAGGCCAGAAACCCCTGGCAAAAAGGAGAACAGGGAGACAAGGCTGGGCAGTTCTCTCTAGCAGCCCCATGGATGTGAATCACGCCTATTCTCTGCCCTTGGGCCCTAGTAAATATCTAAAGAAGACTTGAGGGGTGGATGAAAGGTCACATGAATGAAAGAATTCTCCCTCTACTATAGAAAGACAGTGAGTCAAGTGAGGACATCCCTCAAAGGGATCTATAAAGATCACTGTATTTGGAATTAGAATGAGACAGCTAAGCACTATCTCGCCTAGACTAGAAAGACAAATATTCCTGAGACATGCTATCATGAAGAATAGCTCAAACAAATCAAGGTCAATCCCAATCTCTCTCTCTCTCTCTCTCTCTCTCTCTCTCTCTCTCTCTCTCTCTCTCTCTCTCTCTCTCTCTCTCTCTCTCTCTCTCTCTCTCTCTCTCTCTCTCTCTCTCTCTGTCTCCCTACCTCCCTTTCTCTTTCAAAGAATGGATGAGCCACCAATGCTGTCCAATTTGTCTGTGCTGGGATTCATGGCACACAGGACCCAAAAGTTATCTTTAACCAACTGATTCAACAACACTTTACTCTCCTCAATGTAAGAAATGAGCAAAAGAAAAGAATTGTCGGGGCGCCTGGGTGGCTCAGTTGGTTAAGCCACTGCCTTTGGCTCAGGTCGTGATCCCGGACACCCGAAATCGAGCCCCACATCGGGCTCTCTGCTCGGCGGGAAGCCTGCTTCTCCCTCTCTCACTCCCCCTGCTTGTGTTCCCTCTCTGGCTGTGTTTCTCTGTCAAATAAATAAATAAAGTCTTAAAAAAAAGAAAAAGAAAAAGAAAAGAATTGTCCACATACCTTCAGAGGTAAGCAAGGCACCGTTTCCAGAAGTCACCTCAGTGCTTCTCTCAGGGTCTCTGGAGAGAAAGAAAGTTTCCGACTCTGAAAGAGAAGAAAAGTTCAGGAAAAGGGAGCAAAAAATGAGTGCTGTGCTGGGTGGTGGGGTTCACAGCTCTTTTTATGGTTGTCTTTGTTATATTTTTTTTTATATATTTCAGGTTTTCTTCAAGGATTGCAAATAATTTTTAGGATCAAGGGGAGAAAACTACAAATGTTGTATTTTAAAATGATTATTTGTGAGGGCAAAAGAATAAAAAAAAACATTTAAAAAAGTGACTGGTTTATGGTTCATGGACTTTTGGTGACTACTCAGAATAAAAGAATTAGCCAATTCAATGTTGTCAAGCTATTTAAACTATTGAGGAGGCCTTACTGAGGCAACTGAAACACCTAAGAAAGCCTTCAGGCTATCTCTTAATGGTTTTCTAACATTAATAGGTCATTGGAATCAGAGGTTGAAACATGGTGGGACCATTGACAAGTCCCATAAGTAATGGAACTAGTTACTCAGTGAGGGTGCAAGATGCAGGATCAAAAAGGATTGTGGGGAGGGAGAGGGAAAAAGAAGGAACAGAATGGAAGGGAGGAAGGGAAGAAAAAAGGAAGAGAAAAAAAAACAAGGGTAGAACTAGTTCATCATCAAGGGGTATTTTAAGACATCTGGAGGCCTTTACTCAGTCTCTAATGCCCAGACAGAGACTTAACCCGTGGCAGACTGAAACTGGATTCTGACCCCGGGTGACATTTCCTGGTTCTTTAGTAAATATCTCTGAGATTCCTGGAAGGTCAACTGGAGGAACAACAACAAAAAAAACTGACTTTCAAAAAAAAAAGGAAAAAATAGGGTGAAAAAAGGAAACCATAAAACAAAGAAAAGGAACAGGTTAGTGAAACTACAACCTCACTGACACCCACATACACACAAACATAAGTGCACACACACACACACACACACACACACACACACACAGAGCTATAAGCTGAATTATCTTCCCCAAAATTCATATGTTGAAATCCTAACCCCCAATATCTGAGAATGTGACTATATTTGGAGAAAGAAGTAATTGAGCTAAAATGAGATTATATGGAAGGGCCCTAATTCAATATAAGTGGTGTCCTCATAAGAAGATAAGTTTAGGCCACACACATTCATGGAGAGAAGACCATGTGAGAACATAGGGAGAAGGTGATCATCTGAAGCCAAGGAAAGAGGCCCCAGGAGAAATCAATTCTACTGACACCTTTATCTCAGACTTCTACCATCCAGACTGTGAGAAAATACATTTTGTTTCAGTCTCCCAGTCTGCAGCCCTAGCAAAGCAGCACACACACACACACTAAGACCCAAGAGCAAGTCTCTTGACTGCCCCATTCAGCGAAAAGAATCCTGTTTCAAGGGACCAAGATGCAACTGACTGGTAGAAGGGAAAGAACGGCCGAATGTGTCATGTACCTGCAGTGAGGATGGACCCTTCCACGGAAAGCTCAGTGGTCGAAAGAACTGTGGTGGCTTCAGAAAGAAAGGTTGATGTGGCTGTAGGGCATGTTGTTGCCACCGTCATGAGGACGGTGGTGGTTCCCGTCTGAAGTGGTGTTCTGGTTGTGCGCTCAGGTAGAGTCATAGCTGTTGTTGGAAGCACAGCTGTGGTTGTTGTCAGAGCAGTGGTGGTGGTTGGGAGACGTGTTGTTGAGCGCCTGGTTGCTGGGGCTGTAACCAGTAGAAGATATGTCTGGTACTAATCAGAGATAGATGAAAAGGGGAACCATACAAATATATGTGGGATCTGTCCATTTCTCTTCATTTCTGCTCCCCTTAACTGGTCCACTGAGCTGAACCACTGTAATGTCCGTGAAAGTTGAGTTTCTTACCTTTACTCTTGGTCTTACCAATCTGTTCTTCGTATATTGGTTAAAATAATTTTTTGAATGACAAATAATTATGTCAGTTCCCTGCTTAAAACTTTTTACTGGGTCTTCCATGCTCTTGAAATAAAGGATGCAATCCCCAACCCTGGCCCAAAAAACTCCACCCGATCTGACTCTTTCTTTACAATCTCATGTCTCTACTCTACTCTTCTTGCTTATCCCCAGCCCACTGACCTTTCTTCATCTCTCTGAACAGTGACCTCACCCTGGAGGAACTTTGTACCTATTGCTTCCTAGCCTCTCCCTTTCATTAGGCTGATGCCTACTGAAGCCTCTTGTTGCAGCTAAAAGGACACTGCTGCAAGGAGGTCACCCATATTCTGCAATCGCAATTAGGGTTCTTGGTTTTACACTGTCATACTTTACCTTCACAGCATTTATTGCATCCCATAACTGCACACTTTATCTGATGATTATAGTTTAACACCATCTCCTCCCACTAGACTATAAGCTCCATGAGGGGAAATCTGGTATTTGTTCTCTGCTACAAAACTAATACCTACCCCAGTGTTGGACACCTAGAGGTGTTCCAAAAACATTGCTCCAGTGAGCAAATGAACAATTGCATCAAAAGTGAGCCCAAACATAAAATTTCAATCAAGCAAGATGAAGAAGCTCTAGAGTTCTGCTGTACAAAATAGCACCTGTAGTTAACAATATGTTATATACTTGAAAATTCGCCAAGTAGAACTCATCTTAGGTGTTCTTTCCACCATAAAATAAAATTAAAATCTAAAAAAAGTGAGCCCAAAGTATGCAACATTGGTTGAGAAGACAGTCTCTTTCAGATATTAAAGATAAGTTTATGTCAATACCCCTGACCCCTAACATTTGAATTTGGGTTCATCAGCCATAGTTATTCTATATGTGCTACCCTCACTTAAATATGACAAATTTCAATTAACTCTAACAGATTCCAGTGAGCTTAGAAATGACCCATAGATATTGAGTTCAAGAAGTAATTTATAAAATAATAGCTGGTTATACAAGGTTTAAAAAGAGAACACTTGGATTAACATCATTTAACTTCAATAAAACTTCAATAAATTAGAAAAATACCTTCTCTATCATGGAGTCACTTTTAGAGGAAAATATACTAATGTGTATGAAAGTTCTCTAAGGAGAAGCATCCATGTAAGTTGTTCTCAAATTTTAGAGTGCACTGACATCGCCTGAGAATCTTGTTAAGTATGTGGCTATAAGCATATAAACCCTGTCTCCCAAGATGCCTATCCAGTTAGGAATAGAGCACAAGAATCTTCCATCTTTGATGCAGGTTGAACACAGAGCTTACCCTAAGAAGCTCCATTCCAAACAAGCAGGAAAACTGATTACCATTGGCATAATTCAACCTTAGGCTACCTTCTATGGCTTCCTTCCAGGCTACAGCTCAAATCTTTAAGAGTTCTACGATATTCCAATTTCATCAAAAGCAACTAATATTAACAGAAGGAAAGGCCACCTGAAAACTGTTATGACAGTCTCCAAATCTCATGCCCTTTCCCCTCTGCTGGAAGTCACAAACTATTGGCTGATGGGCTGAAGTTGACCTATGGACACATTTTATTTAGTTTTACATGGTAGTTCTTTTTTTAATCTTTGCCAACATGTAAAAATCAATGTCATGCCCATAGAAATTGGGAGATCTGAAAACACTGCACACAAATTTCTGCAAAGTGACAATCTCCTAGATACAAAACAGATGCCCTCTGCACATTAACCCTAAAATTCCCTGCTTGTCTTCTCCATGTACCCTCCACTCATTCATTTCTAAGGTCTTCTTGGCCCCCATGGGCATTTGCTCCATACTGTGGCTCCTGTAGCCATAGAGACCAAGCTTAGATTTAATCTGCCCATTTGGGCTTAAGCACCTACAGCCTCCCCAACACCACTCACTGAATTCAATCCTCATTAACTGTTGCTGTCTCATTCCACAGATACAAGCCCTTTGTGCACGCACCTCTGCTCAACTGCAGGTGAATGTTCCTCTTCACATCATTGAACCAGCCAGGGACCTCAATGCGGCAGCAGTACACGCCATTGTCATCTTCATTGGTGTTGAAGATGGTCAAAGAGACATCGCCTCTCCGGATATTGCCCTGAAGTCCATATTTTGATGACTTCCTGAACAGCACCCTCTTCCCATTGGTGTGGAGAAGCTCGTCATTGCATTTGGATTTGGGACACTCACCCTTGCCCCAGCACATGCTGTTGCTGGTCTGAGACCAGGATGAGTACTTACAGGGCAACGTCACCATCTGACCCAAATATGCTCTCACAGTCTCGTGTGCAGGTGATGCTGTGAGGAAAGATGAGAAAAATAGGCTTTGCTCTTCTAAAATCTCTCAAATATGCTACATGGTGTTTGTATAGATCAATGTTTCCAGGATGATAAAAAGAGTTGTGGTGTCTATCTTTGTAGCCTAAATTCTGAGGTGCCCTTTGCTGCTGCTGAGTGCCTAACTCCACAACCTTTTGTATCCTAACTGGAGATAGTTGACCCCTATGAGTGTCTGGACTTGTCTCCAAAGCAAGACATTTTGGCTGATCTTGGGACACCTACATGGCTCAGTTGGTTAAGTATCCACCTTCAGTTAGGTCAAGATCCCTGCCCTTATCTGCTCAGCAGGGAGCCTGCTTCTCTCTCTCCCTCTGCTCCTCCTCCCTGCCTGTGCTATCTCTCTGTCAAATAAATAAATAAAATCTTTAAAAAATAATAAATAAAGTAAATAAAAATACCATTCAATAAACCAAAGAAAATGATCTTGAGTATCATTTAGTAAACAAAAAATTCTCCAATGAAAAGGCCAACAATTTAATCCAATTCCACTAACTCATATGAGCAGATCCAAAAACAGCACTCTACCCCACCGTACCTCAATGAGCAGTGAGCACGTACTACAGACTCAAAGGCCTCAAATGACACTCCCTCCACCCTCCAATCCAGAGAATGCTATGGCAGTAACATAGGCTTTTGAACTACATTCTATTTTCCTTCTCTTCTTTCAGTACTAGATACAGAAATTAATTGCTCTGGACTCTTCATTCATTATTAGAGAATATGAAGTTAGGTGGAGTATGAAGACATTTTTAAAGTTAGAACTGAAAAAGACCACAGAAATTAGATACAAGGGCAGCTGTGGCATACAGAAATTCTGGAAGTTTAGTCTTACCAAATTAGCTGTGTGAAATGGAAGGTATCACTATTTCTAAGATGAAGTAGTCATCTTTGCCAGCTTTGACTGCTCATCAGCATGACTTGAGAAGCTTGCTAAAAATGCAAAGTTTATTGCCATCAGAATCTCCGAGGCCAAGACCCATGGAAATATACATAACCAAATTCTCCAATCATTCTGATGTTGCTTGCTAATTACCCAGGGTTTGAGGACCACTAGACAAGCTCTTCTAAGATTACTTCCATCTCTGAGAATCTATGAAATATTTTCACTGCTGCAAAAAGCAAGCCCACTGGTTTAACAAAGCATCAGCAATTATTCTAACCTCCCCCCCAAAAAATGCTATTGAAGACAAGCTGAAGCTGCACATCATCAGGACTCCAACCTGCTCCTGCTGGGGTCCACAGGTCCTGCTTATTTTTTTTCTCCAATGTAAATTCCTGTGAGACTCTCCATTCACTGACTTTGTGGACCTATTTGGCTAGGTTGTGTAAGACAAGTCCAGCAGTACCAGGTTCTTCTCTGACTCAAGTGTCAGGAATGTCCACCTGAGCAGTGAGCATGTACTATACTCTCTAAAAGAAGGTGAACACAACCCTAAGAGTCACCAAATTCAGAGAAGCCTAGAGCCTTCCCTGAAATCACAGTTCCTTCATTTCATCATAGTAGAAATGTTTCAATGATCGTACATGCTCTGGAAGCCCATTTTGCCCACCATGAAACAAGGAAAAATAAATAAGAAGTTCATTGTCATAACCTTCACCTATATTAACAATATATAATAAAACTAATAACTCCTACAATATGAGCTTATTCCTATATTCAGAAAATTAATAACAATATGTGCAGGAATTATTTCTGCTGGAAATTGGACAGTTTATTTTTCTAGCATCATAGTATAGAAGGAAGCATCCTGCTACTCAGTAAGAAAAGACCAGACAGAAAAATTGACAGCAGACAAAACAGGCATAGATGAGGAAATGTGAGCAGCCAGTAAATTATACCTATAGGACTGGCAAAAATTTAGAATGCCAATGATATTAAGGCTGGCCAGACCAGAACCTAAGAAATGATATAGACTACTGGAGTACACTGGAATAAAATGGGAAGTCAATAGAGCCGCACCGTGGGGCAATCTGGCAGTTTACATTAATACCAAGCATGCATATACCCTAGCTAAGCCTTAGCAATTTCATGTTTTGTTATGCACCCTAGAAAAATACACATGTGCAAAGAACCTATTTGCAAAAGTTTGCTGCAGCTTTCATGTTATATGGGAATGAAATGAACAATGTGTGCATGGGGAATGGCAAAACTATGGCATATACATTCCAAGGAATCATGAATGAATCATTTATTCCCTGTAACCATTCCAAGGTTAGTGAAAGTAGAGAGATCTATATCAGTTGACATGAAAACTCCTTACTAATGTATGAAAAGGGCAAATTCATAACAATACATAAACGCATCTGTTAACATAAAACAGTTTGCTTTTTTTTTTTTTTTTTTTTTTGGTGGGCATAGATGAATGAAGGTAAATGCACAGAAGAGTTTCTGGTGGGATATGTACCTAAAACTCATTGTACCAGTCACCTCTGTGATTAGAGAAAAAGAACTGGGGCTAGAAGTGGCATCAAAGGTATTTTAGCTTTATAACGGCTATTTTTTTTTTTTTTACCGAGAGTGTTTCTATATCACTGATCTGATTAAAAATTAATATTGAAAAAAGGAAGCAGGCAGTTGAGTGTGGCAGAAAAACACTCATTAGGCTTACGTTGTAAACCTCATTCTCCCAGTTACTGCTTTTGTGTTCTTGAAGGAAAGCCACAATAATCCAGACCTCGTTATCATCAAAAGACAAAGGGAATATATAATACTTGCTTCAGAAATAGTTCTGAGGTTCACATGCAATGAAGTATCAAATGCCACATGAAATTAATAAAATATTGATATAAGTAACCAAGGATTTCTGAATTTAGAAATAGGATGAGAGCCTATTCCTTGCCATTATAAAAGTATCTTGGAGTAGAGGAATCATTGGCATCAGATCAATTCCCCTCTTCAGAAACTCTCCAGGACGGTAGGTGCAATAACGGTTCTGGCACCAGCTGGTTTCCTTCTCCAGCTGGTCATCTCAAAAAAGGTACTTTACCAACCTGCGTTTCAGTTTCACCATTTACAGAATAAAAGGTTTCATTCCACATCTTTTTTTAAAAAAAGATTTTGGGACGCCTGGGTGGCTCAGTTGGTTGAGCGACTGCCTTCGGCTCAGGGCATGATCCCGGAGACCCGGGATCGAGTCCCACATCGGGCTTCCTGCTCGGCGGGAAGCCTGCTTCTCCCTCTCTCACTCCCCCTGCCTGTGTTCCCTCTCTGGCTGTGTTTCTGTCTGTCAAATAAATAAAATCTTTAAAAAAAAAATAAAAAAATAAAAAAAGATTTTATGTATTATTTATTTGAAAGAGAACGAGCACGTGCGCATAAGCAGGGGGAAGAGGGGCAAAAGGAGAGGGACAAGCAGGCTCTGCCTGATACGGGACTACATCCCATGACCCTGGGATCATGACCTGAGCTGAAGGCAGATGCTTAACCTAATGAGCCACCCAGGCGCCCCTGATTCCACACCCTTTAAGAGCATCTCCAGCCCTGATTTGTCCTTAGTGATTCTGAGCAGTCACTCTCTTCTAAACCGGTCATTTTAGAAAAGACACAAATGAAAAACAAGCAACAGGCCATTCTCCAGGTACAGCTTCCTTCCAGTAAGTTTGGAGAACCCCCACAATCAATGCCCGGCCAGTAGCAGGAAATGTGGGCCTAGATTCCAGCAACCTTCAGCATAATAAAACCTCCACACATCAACTTACTCAGGACAAGATAAAGACCAGTGAAGATACTGATAAAGAAAGTGACAGGGACTGCCTTCATTCATTCGGTGAACTCCTACAGAGCATCTGGGGAGGGAGGCAATTAAATGATCAGTTACTTCAGTGTGATAAATTCTCTAATGAATGACTCCATGGGAGACAGGAACTCAGAGCAGAAACACCTAAACCCCTCCAGAGGCTCTGGATGCTCAAGAAAAGCCTCACTTGGGTGGAGCCCTGAGAATGCATGCAGTTTCAGAGGAAAAAAAAAAGGCAGAAAAAAAATCAGCAAGACAAAGGTCTGAAGGGTAGAGAGAACACATTTGTTTTCCTTTGAATGTGGGTGTTTTCTCATGCAGCATATTTGAAAGATCATGTGCAAATAAATATGAACTTTTAAAAGTGCTATGAACATTAGATACTGCCTAGTTCTAGAATCATGGCTTGTTCAAACTGATCTTACCAAAGCCCCTCATTTCATATGTAGAAGAGCCAGAGCAATTTTCGACAGGTTCCTAATGTTAATGGTTAATGACCGAGACACAAAGGCAACTCTGTGCAGAGCATTTTGCCCTATGCTGCCAGGATGCAGACCTCTAAGCTGGCCCAAACTGAGTGTATTCATCCACATCGTCCAAAACCTGGAAACAGTATGAAGAAAAGAAACCTCACCTTGAAGCCTCATCTCCAGCAAAATAAAGCAAACAAAAAGCAAACTACAACTCCTGAAAATCAAGAGGAAAGATGAGAATTATAATAAGAGCTCTTGTAGAACAAATTCCCCAGGCTCCAGCTGTGCTAATAACACCTGCGGAGGAAATTTATTTTCCTCATCTCATCTGACCCCTTATTTTGTGTTTCTTCTTAAATGGTCATTTCTGATATGAATACAAATTATCCCACCCTAAAACTCCAAAACCAGTCACAGGATAAAAATCCTGTGTAACAAGAAAGGGGAGAGACCCTCCAAAAAAGGAAGCCTGGAGGGAAGAAGAAATGAAGCAGGCTTCTGCTCTACAGAGGCCTGATCAGCCCTGAGAATCCATCACAGGATACCCAGCTATCCAGCAACTCCGGCATGGAAGGATTCAGAACACTTACTCAGAGAAAGCCGCCCAAGCTCAATCAGTAGCCAGAGAATAAGAGGCCCTTTGGACATTTTGATGGTTGGCAGCCCCAGGAGTCTGTCTGTCTGTCCAAAGCCCATTTTTTATACTCCAGTGAATGCTGACAGGGCAAGACCTTTTAGTTTCATTTCTTGTTCTTCCTCATAATCTTCCCTTTCCCCCCCTCCTGAATGGTTTCCCTCAATCTGGAATGTAAGATAAAATGTGCTGAGCACTTTCCTCCCAGCCCCTAGTGTATGTGCAAATATGTGCACATACATGGATAGTGAGGTTACACCTATATTCCTTTGCTCATACATATCGAAGGATTTCCTACCTGTGTGTTAGCATCCACACATGTGCTTGTGTGTATGTGCGCTACAGTCCTCCTGGCTACTGTGCAGCTCAGAACAAAATGCGGTATACTCTCCTCACTGGCAGCTGTTTACACATGGACTCCTCGTAGGGAACAAGGGAAAGTTAGCCCAGAATTTGCCTCTGCTCCCTTTGCCTGAGTCACCTGTTCTCTATCACTCAGATCTGTGGTTCCTTTACTCAATAATGGAAAAAGAAAAGCAGGGCTGCAATCAAGCATCACATAAGCCGAAGTCACCATTAGAATTTACTAGACAAGAAAAGAAGAATTCAATAGAAGAAGTATATTGTGACCGTTACCAGATGGGCTCAGGTAATAGAGAATCCCAACTTCAGGACCCAATTCTACCGCTTTTTAAGTGAAACCACTTGATGGAGAAGAGCATTAAAGATAATTCACAAACCAGATTACAAGGCTTGACTCTATACTCAGTGACCTATCCAAGACCACAGAACCAGTTAGAGAAGGAACTAAATTAACCAGATGTGTTCTCTAAAATAGATTTTGGGGGGTGCTGGGTGGCTCAGATGGTTGGGCATCTCACTTTGGCTCAGGTCATGATCTCCAGATTCTGGAATGGAGCCCCATGTGGGGTTCCCAGCTCAGCAGGGCGTCTGTTCCTCCCTCTCCCTCTGCCTCTCCCCATGCTCATACTCTCTCTATATATCTCTTTGTCCCATATGAATAAAGTCTTTAAAAATTAATATATTAATTAATTAATTTAATAGATTTAGGGGCACCTGGATGACTCAGTCAGTTAGGCAACCAACTCTCGATCTCAGCTCAGGTCTTGATCTCAGAGTTGTGCGTTCAAGCCTCATGTTGGGCTCGATGCTGTGCCTGGAGCCCACTTCAAAAATATTTAATTAATTAATTAATTCGATTTAGATCATCATCATTGGTTATTGAATCCTTAGTTATATACCAGGTACACTGCTACAAGATACAGACATATTATTTAATTCTCACAACCCTAAGAAATAGATAATATTTTTCCCTTTTTAACTCATGAGGAAACTAAGGCTTAAGGGAGCTACATAAAGGGCATTGACAGCTAAGGCGGTGTAAAAACAAGATTAAAGCCCAAGTCTCCCTGATCCCAAAGCTCATGCCCTAATCCCTACACCCTTCTTTGACCTGTGATCCTTAGAATAATACAACCATGAGACCATGCATACCAGTGGCCACCAGATCCCACCCAACCCCAGGGAATTTAAGGATGCACAAATATTCTAGATTAAAAAACAACAACAACAAATTCCTCATTTGATTATAACCAGCCAAATGAGCCTCAGACATTCAACATTGCTCACAGTAAAAGTGGTGAAAATACAAATATGGGATGAGGCTCTGAATTCAGAGAAGTCAGAAAAACAAGGGAAGAGATGAAAATGAGGGACTCAGAGAAAACCCTCCCATTGAATACTCATTGAATTATGGAATCTTCTCTCTAGGGAACTGGGGCTTTAATCTCTGGATTAACTGAACAGCCCCAATAAAACACTTAGAGATATTGATATTTAGGTGTCCCCCTACAATATCAACACAATTGCCCTTCAATAAAGTCACCAGTGCATGAGGCTCAGTCTTGTATGCAGCACTCCTAATTAGTGTCACTTTAAATACAAATAGACAACCAAGGATCTGAGACATGTGGGGAAAGTCTTCAGTATGAAAAAGATGGCAACATTCAAGATGACTTTTCCCTTTACATGTACAGCCAATTGATAAGATAACTAGAAGGCCTGGGAGCTGGACAGGCAATGCTTTCTCTCCACATGGACTTTCCTCAAGGTATCTTGAGCTTCCTTACAGTATGGAAGTCTCAGAGTAAATGAACTTCTTATATATTATCTGGCTTTCTCAAAAGTGAACGTTCCAACAGGCTGAGGAAGAACCTGCAAAGGTTAGACCTAAACCTGCCTATGATTAATTATCATTTCTACTGCATTCTGTTAGTCAAAAACTTAGTTATAAGGCCACCCCAGATTCATGTAGGGGGAAGAGTACAGGGATGTGAATATCAGGAAGTTCTCTGGAAGTAAAGGGGAAGCATCTTTGCAGACTTGTTACCACAATGAGCAAACCAGGCTGGAGCAGAAGGGCAGAGGGAGAAGGTTTGGGATGGAGGTGGTAAGTGTAACTTGTAGATTGTCTCATGCAATTAGGTATTTTGAAAATAGATTCAATAGCTCTTTGACAGAAAAGGGTTGAATTATTTGGGATGAATTTTGATAAACTCTTGGAAAATTAAGAAAAGGAAAACATGATATAATTATTACAATCAGGAAAGATAAAACATTGTACAAGAAAGAATATGTAATTATAGTACATCTCAATGTGAAAGATATGGTCATGATAATGTAAACTGTGGCTACTAGTTTAACACAAAATTGTGGTATGAATACATTGGGAAGAAGGGCGGAGAGTAAGTAGAGGGGGTGTGCAAGAAAGCCAAACCCTATTCACCCTTAGAGGATGTCAATAGATGGTGATCACAGTAATTAATCAAAGAATACCAGTATAAGCACATTATTTGTATTATGGAAGGGGAAAAAAAAAACAGAAGAAACAACTCAGAAGAGTTTATGTTTTATGGGTAAGAAGAGAAAAGGAATTGATTTTTTTTTAGTTATGACTTTTAGGATAATTTTACTTTTAAAAATGTACATATTGGGCACAGCTAGCACCCAGATATTAGTTTCTAAATACCATTCTCCAACAGAAGGAACCAGGGCTCTTTGGAGGAATGGCTGATTCTAGGACTAGGGCAATAAATACTTCAAATGAATCTGGAGTGTCTTGTACTAGAAATTATGAAAGCACTGAATAAATAAATAGATAATAGATAGATAGATAGATAGATAGATAGATAGATAGATAGATAGACAGAGATATAGATCCCACAATGGTGTAATTGTTAATGAATACAGAAGGCAACTGAAAGAGCTCTCAATGACCAAAGTGAGAACAACCTGAGCAACAAAATAAACTAGTACTGGATTATAACACAGAGTATAAAATAGATGTCTATACTGATATAGTGATTGAATCAATAAATAAGTGAGGGAAAAAAGAAAATATTCCACCCAAAAGAATTCTAAATAATTTATGTAGAGACTTTGTACTTAAAGAGAAGGTGGAGCATAACTCCCACGGTTTGAGTGGGGCTGGACACACTGTCTTCCAAAACATCCAGCAAAGACAGTGAGAACAAAGATTACCTTTAGAATGGAGAGATCTGGCAGACACTACCTCAGGCATGTGATCAAGGTCAACATCAACAGAGACAAGTCATGCTGATGGTCCGAACCCTTGATGTGATGTGGTGTAAATGGCAATTTACCTCTGTGGTAAAGTCTTACTCCCAAGAAATATAATGCTAGTATAATCATGAGAAAAAACATCAAATATTAACCAAACTGAGGCACATTCTACAAAATATTTGACAAATACTTCTCAAAACCATCATGATCATATAAAATAAAGAAAGTCTGAAAAAAATGTGAACAGCCCAGGGGAACCTACGGAGATGTGACAATAAAATGTAATGTGGCATTCTAGATAGGCTCCTGGAAGGGAAAAGGTCAGTAGGTGAAAACAAATAAACTTTCGGACTTTGGTTAATAATAATGTATTTATATTGGTTTATTAATATTACAAATATACCACTTCCACAGTGTCAGATGTTAAAAATAGGGGAAACTGGGTGTAGGGTATATGGGAACTCTCTATTTTGTCTTCATCATTTTTCTGTAAATCTCAAGCTATTCTAAAACAAATTTTTCTTATTACACATGTTCTTTTATTTTAGAAATGCAAATGTTAATTTAGTATTTGGAAGGGGTCACACACTGGAAAGGGAGACTGAGACTAAGTGTAATTATCTTCTCTTCCTAAGTTAGGGTCCCTGGACAGTCTTCAGGGAATTCACAAACATCCTAATATTGGATGCTCAATTTGTGTTACTATATCAAAGCATATTATTCTTGAGAGAGGGCCATAGCAGTTTTTGGTAATTCATGTCTTTGTCACCTTCCTCTGCATGTGGAGGTTTGTGTCTGGAAAGCCAGTCCTCCCTCCTTCTCAGTCAATGCAGTTTAGATTTCATTCATGATTTCATTCATGATCATGGTGTTTGGATTAAGGACGAACAACTGATCCAAATAAAGTTAAGGATACAAAACTCTGACACATTTCCTGGAACTTTTGAGAGATAAGGAACACTCACTATTTTCCACAGATTTTTCAGCTGTGAGCATATGAGCCTGAATCCAAAGATATCCATTATGTCACCAATGGTTGAAGACTGCCTGATGAGAGAACCAATCAGGCAGAAGGTAAGTGGAGAAATAGAGAATCCTAGGTCCTTGACAAAGTTTGAACCCCTAAAACAAGATATATGGTTTCACTTACTTGTGGTGCATAAGAGGTAATATAGAAGACAGTAGGAGAAGGAAAGTAAATGGGAAGTAGGGTAATTCAGGGAGAGAAACGAAACAACAGAGACTTTGGACACAGACACAAACTGAGGGACTTGGAGGGAGGGAGTGGGGGATGGGAGAGCCTGGTGGTGGGTACTGAGGGCACATATTGCATGGAACACTGGGTGTGGGGAATGGGGAATGAATCTCGGAACACTGGAAAAAAATTAAAATTAAAATTAAAAAAACAAACAAGATACATCAACATGCCAATAAATTTCCTTTTGAGCTTAAGCCAATTTACGTGGAGTCTTCATTCATTTGGAATCCAAAGACTCCAGGTTCTTAAACCTAGAAAGACTTCTAAATAGTGGTAATTCAGCTGGATGACTAAAGGTTTTCCAATATTAAGAGTTTACCCTAACCTTTCAGTCAGTCTGCAAGTGGCTTGCCAACCTATTATACTTTAGGCATGTGGGAATTCTGCTAGACTCTGGGGATAAAGACAAATAAGGCATAGATCCTACTCACAAGGACCTGACAGTTTCAAATTTTAAGCAAAATAGGTATTATTTAAATTACTATTTAAAGATAAGGCTATTAGAGGCTAGAGAAGATAGAAGACTATTAAGTAATATGAAGGAAATAGAATCAAAGTTTTCTAATAAAGAGCTCTTTATGATAAACAATACTTCCTTTCTGGTAAATGAGGTTAATGTAACCCCACTCATTCACTTTTATTTATTCATTTCTTCATCAGTTATAGCAGGAGTCAGCAAACTGTGGCCCATGAACCAGATCCAGCTTGCCACCCATCTTTATAAATAAAGTTTCATTGCAACCTGTGTGTTTACATATTATCTATGGCTGCTTCCACACTACAATGGCAGAGTTGAGTAAATGCAGCAGACACTGCATGGTTCACAAAGCCAAGGCTACTCACTATCTGGTCTTAACAGAAACAGTTTACCGACCTTTGAACTACATATTGAGTTCATGCTATGTACCATGCACTGTATTAAACACTAAGACAGGAATATTAGACCACTCATTCTTGTCCTCAATAAGTTCACAGGCTAGTGACTAATAGTGGGAGACAAGCAAGTTTACAGACAATATAGCATTGTGTGATAAGAAAAGGACAGAATAGTGACAGAGTGTTCAGAGAAGATTCCTAGCCCAGTCTTAAAGATTGAAGAAGAGAATCAAGGACACTCTTTGAATATAGACCTCAAGGACATTGGAGAGGGTTGGGATATCATGGAAAGAATTTCAGGCAGAGTAAAAGGAATGTAAAAGCTCAGTGGTGTAACCAGTGAAGTATTTTAGACTAACTTAAGAATTTCAGCTTCACACGTCTTTATTATAGTATTTAAAAGTAAATCTAGAACTGAGATGCCTGGGTGGCTCAGTCAGTTAAGCATCCATCTCTAAATTTCCACTCACATCACCATCTCAGAGTAGTGAGATTGAGCCCCACAGTACACCCTGCACTGGGCATGGAGCCTGCCTAAGATTCTCTCTTTCTCTTCCCACTGCCCTTCCTCCTCTCTCTCTCCCTCTTAAAAAAAAAAAAAGTAAATGTAGAACTTAAATGTTCTCATACACACACACACACACACACACACACACACACAAAGCAAATGAAGAAACAGAATAAAACCATGCTATGTGGGGTGTCTGCGTATCTCAGTTGGTTAATCAACTACCTTTGGCTTAGGTATGATCCCAGGGTCCTCGGATCAAGTCCTGCATTGGGCTCCTGGCTTGGTAGGGAGTCTGTTTATCCCTCTGTCCCTCTCCCCACTCCTGCACTCCCTCTCTCTCTCTCTCTTTCACAAAAATAAAATCTTTTTTTAAAAAAAAGAATAAGAAAAACAGGGCTATGTGTAGACCAACACTGAGACAATGTAATGATCTGAGGATTATGATTAGTGTGTGTGTTTGTGTGTGCCCACACGCATGCGCACATGTGTGCAAATTTCTCTGTGGCTGGACCTCAAATCAGGAGGGAAGAAGTGGACATGCCAAGTGAGAAGGCTGAAACACAGGCCAGGGGCAGATCATGAAGAACCGGATAAGCCACATAAAGGAGGGCACTATCTGAGGACAAAGAGGAATTTATCTTTTATGGATCATTACTGAGCTTGACAATAAAACCCATAAAAGAAAGAATTCCACAATTGGGAGCATTTTCATCAAAATGTGCCTAGAACTAACTAGTTGTAAGATCTCTAAATCTCCTCCAGCTTTGCAGGTTATGATTGTATTCTCTAAGCTCAGGAAATTACTTCAACTTGGGAAGGAGCTATTTTCTGAGTTCTTTTACTGAGGGTAGAAGGGTAGCCTCTCTTTCTTATTGTCAACCATTGGAGTCTATTTAGCAAGCTTTCCCTCACTCAATGACCCCTGCATCAGCATCTCTATTTTTTGTAATTTCCTGTGGGATGAGAAATCATACTACCTGGTTTCCATCTTGACCACATACCAATTGTGTGGCTAAAAGCAAATTACTCAATGTCTTTGTGCTTAATTAAACTTCTATAAAATGGAGATAATGGTACCTACCTCTTGGATTGCTGTGAGCACTAAATGAGATGGTCTGTGGAAAACATTTAGCAGAATGTCATGCAAATAGTGAACCCCCAACAAATAGTTATTATTTAAGTAGCTATTACTCATAAAGAGTTAGAAAACCACAGAAGGGGAACCTGGGTGGATCAGTGGGTTAAAGTCTCTGCCTTTGGTTCAGGTCATGATCTCAGGGTCCTGGGATGGAGGCCCACATCAGGCTCTCTGCTCAGCAGGGAGCCTTCTTCCTCCTCTCTCTCTCTCTGCCTGCCTCTCTGCCTACTTGTGACCTATCAAAGATAAATAAATAAAATCTTTTAAAAAACACACACACACAAAAGACAGAATGACCTATTATAGTGGACATATCTTGTTGTTACCTGCTCTGAAGCCTTTCCTCTGTGGAACCAACCCTTTTTCAATCTATATGGATCCAGTCTGGCATATAGTAGGGTAGGCATTTGCCTTAGGTATAACCATTCATTTTAACCCATTCCCTTGTGAGGATTGATACAAGGCAAAGAAAATAGGCTGGTTTACTTGGAGAAGTTGGTTCAATCAGAGACATGGAGAACCATGGAATCTTAGAATCTTGGGGAAAAAAAGGCAAGTAGAGGATCAGCAATTTATTCATCAATCCAAAGCTTGATATATGTGGTCACACTTCTGCTTGCCTACTTCCTTCCAAGTTCATTCTACTTCTGTGTAGCCCTACTTGTTAGGGAAAATAGGAAGGAATTAACAGTCATAAAATTGTGGCTATGCACTAAGCACTGTGCTAGGTGTGGTTCACATATAATCCCAACATATCTGTAAAAAATTATCACTTGTATTATACATACAAGGAAAGAGGGATTAGAAGATGTTTAAATTTTAACTTAAAATATAGCTGTTATTCTCTAGTATGTTAGTTACAGCTTATTTGAGGACAAGAACAGAGGTTCACTAATATCACCCAAAGGAAGAGTTGACTCATGACATGGGTACACATGGTCTGGAATCAGTACCCCATCAGGAATCTCCAAGGCATCACTTGCTCTACTCTTCTCTTGGGTATCTCTGCCTCTCTCTGAACCTCTCCACATGACCAGCATCCTCATGATTTCAACTCACTCATGGTCTATATCATACATTCATCCACAAATCCTCTCTGTGACCTTCAACTCAGTTCTCTGATCCCTCTGACTCATTCTATCAATTCTCAATTCCAGATTTCTGAAAGAGAACTCCAGTCCCTCCAGTTCTCATTTTCCATGGTAGGCCCAAGCTATAGTTCATTGGCAGGTCTATAGTTGACTACCCTAGGATTGACCCTGTCCACGGGGAGGAAGATCCTGTGCAGAACTCAATCATTCCATTTGCAAATTGGGAAATGGGAGTTGTAGATAAGGTACAGTCCCTCAGAAGTTGCTGGGGGTAGACAAGCAATAAATAAGAAATTCAGTACAAATAAGAATAAGAATGTGCATATGAGTCAGTCACCAAAATAGTCCATTGAATCACTTGGGAATCCATTCAACTGTAACAGAAAATCCAATTCACAGAAGCCTAAGCATTTAAGGGATTTTTTTTCTTTTTGTTTTTTTGTTTTTCCTTCTCATAACAAGAAGTTTAGATGTAGGTAACCCAGCGATTCAAAAATATCATCAAGGACTCAGGTCCATGTTGGTTTGTCACAACATGATCACAGAAAGGCTGATATATTTCCAAACAACAAATTCATCTTTGGGAAGGGAAAGGGAGAGTCATAGTTGCTTTCACATCTTTATTCCTTGACTTTCATTTGGGAACAGAGCCCTTCTAAGCAAATTTCCCCTAATAACTTATTATCTAGAATGAAGATATCAGCCAATTCTCAAATCCATCCTATGACATATATACTAGCTTAGAACAGTTAGGTCCACCTGCTAAGCTTGGGGTAAGGACCTGTAGTCTCTGAGATCAAGATATGGAATATGCTAGTTTTCTGAAAAAATTAAAGAAGAATATTAAGAGAAGGAAGGGCTGTTGGTTGAGCAACAGATAGTATCTTCTTTAACAAAGCACTCCTCTGGGACAAGGGACCATGTATACATACCCCACAGCTGGCCCCATACCAGGCAACCAACAGATAGTTCGTTTTTGTTGAGTGAGTGAATGAATGAATGAATTCTTTAATATTTTGACTCATTAAAGGGATAAACTAATAACAAAGAAAGAAGACTAGGGTGGCTGTCAGGAGATGCAGATATTTCAGAAATCTCCATGAGACCTTGTCTCACCTCTCTGAACTTCAATTTCTTCATCTGTAAAATTTAGCATTGAATAATCTCTTCACCATAAAGTTGACTTGGGGATTAAATGAGATAACTTATGGGCAAGTACTTTGGAATTATAAAGAATCAGGAAGATATTGTTTTGATTTATAAGCTGTGGAAACAAAGATAGGAGGAAGCTGGCATGAGTCAATTGGCCTTTGAAGTCATCCTCACAAATAGAAAAGGAGAAATGGTGCCTGGGTGGATACATGTTCTAAAGAGTTCAAGAAGTCACTGTTACATGGAACTTACCCTTTTTTTTTAAAAGATTTATTTATTTATTTATTTATTTATTTATTTATTTATTTGACAGAGAGAAACACAGCTAGAGATGGAACACAAGCAGGGGGAGTGACAGAGGGAGAAGCAGGCTCCCCGCAGAGCAGAAAGCCTAAGGCGGTTTCAATCCCAGGTCTCCAGGATCAAGACCTGAGCTGAAGGCTGACAATTAATGACTGAACCAACCAGGAGCCCCAGATCTTACCCTTTAAAGATAAAAGAGAGTTTCCATCTGAATAATATGGAAAGTGCTGAAATCTTGGAAACCCAACACTTGTTTCTCTGGTAAAACCAAAATGTGGATTAAGAAATTGAAAGTGGAAGAATTAGATGTAGAAAATGAAAACCTACATCATTCAACTTCCCTGAGGATATCCTAGTTGGCTCAAATATAAAGATACCACTATTTCCAGGTCACGTTATATTGTGGAAAGTCAGATAATTATAACTGGCAGCTTTGGCGTTGAGTTCAATTTGATTTCATATAGTGTAGTGATAATTATTATTACAGATATTCCAGTTGTCTTCCAGGCCTATGGTAGAGTAGCATGCCCACCCTCAGGATGTTAGATATGGCCACCTGACTTGATTTGGCAAGTGCCTGTGGACAGAAGTGTAATGGGTCATTTGTAGGTGGGAGTCTCTATGAATTTGCATACAATTCACTATTTTCCCTTCCCCCTGACAGAGCCCTGAGTAAGGATGACATCAAGCACGAACCCCTCCCTCAATGACATTCACTAGAAGCCAACAAAAACAAAATTTTATTTTTCTAAACCACTAAGTTGTGTGTTTAACTACAGCATCATATAACATATCCTAATATCACCTGGGCCTTGTGGAAACAGCAATAAGGAGCAATAAGGAGTTCTTAACAAGAACGTTTGAGCGAGACAATCCACAATTGGAGGCTCTGACATTTACTAGCTGCATGGGTACCATTCAATCTTCTGTAGCCTTGCTCTTATTCCTGTATCAGTCTTGATCTGTGGTTCTCAGATTTGGCTGCACTTGAAATCACAAGAGAAACTTTTCTTTTTAAAAAAGTATATATATATATATATATATATATATATATATATATATATATATATACACACATATATATTTTATTTATTTATTATATATTATTTATTTCTTTATTTGAAAAAGTGAGAGTGAGAGAGCATGAGCAGGGGGAGGAAAAGGGGCAGAGGGAAAGGGAGAAGCAGAGTCCCCACTGAGCAGGGAACCCAACATGGGGCTGGATTCCAGGACCCTGGGAATCATGCCCTGAATCATAGGCAGACACTTACCTGACTGAGCCACTCAGGTGCCCCCACAAGAGAAGCTTTTGAAAAATATGCCCAAGTTCTATCCCAAACATTGCAATTTTATTGGTCTTGGGTGGAACCTATACATTAATCTTTTTTAAAGCTCAATTGTGCAGCTAGGTTTGAGAACCACTTGTCTACGTTTCCTTAATTTTACATAACTGGTTCGTCTTTCAACAGTCAGACTGAATCCTCTACAAAAAGTCTTCCTGAATTCAAAGGTCCCATTTGAAATTTGGCAGCAAGTTGGGCACACCTTATCTCTGTAATTAGAACATCATAGTAAGGTTATTCATGTCCAGATGTACTTTCTAAATGACACAGGGACTGTACTAGAATCTTATTGTGCTATCACCTCATGTCACACTATGTATCCAAGTATATACCCAATAAATGCTTATTTATTTAAGCAGAGAAAAGATTACTTGATGAAAATTAGGAAACCACTGGTTACCCTTGAGAAAATAGCTGTAAGAGAAGAGTGGGAGAAAGAAGTAATCATTCTATATTGAGAAATGAATGTGAAGGTAAGTTTGGTTATGTGTTTGAGGATGTTGTCTTGACACAAGAAATAGAAAGACAGATGATGATGGTTAAGAGAATGGGTTATTTTTAGGATGGGCAGAAAGCAGGTTTGTAGCACTGGGAAAGATATCATTCAAAGGGGGAAATGTGTTTCCGCAGAAAAGTTTAATTTTTGTTAGTCAAAGACTCAGAAATAGAAGAAGGAGGTGTGGGGGAAACACCAAATACAAAATGTCAAGAGTGGTTATTTCTATATGCGGAGATCTGGGTGGGATGTTTTCTTTCATTTCCAGCAGGTGCTCAATAAGTATTTGTTCAATGAATAAATTGTCTTTGTGTGAGTGAATGTGTACATTTCTTCACAGGTGCAGAGTGGAGTTCACCAAACGCTTTAAGACAAAATATCTTCACGGTCTGTTACACCTCCTCCTATTTTCTCTGGTATCTGCATACCTATCCCAGCTTTTCTTTAATGTATTGAATAAATATCATCGCATATGTAGGTATGCATAGTATTGCTTTCTGTGTTATTTTTTAACTTACAAAACATTTTGCTATAGATCTCATTGTGCTTCTCTTTTTTTACTTAACCCTAGGCTCTTAAGATCTGTGTTACTATATGTACATTAATCTTATAGCTTCTAATTGGTGAATATACCCTTGTAGGCTTATCCCCTATTTACTCATATAGTCTCTTAATGATGAATACCTAGTTTGCCTCCAACTTTCCACTACCACAAAAAAATATTTCAATGAACAATCTCTTACATATCCTTACATGAGCTAGAGAAAGGATTTCTTAGGGATAGATATCCAAGAAAGAGATTGCTAAACCCTAGATTAGTCACACACTTAATTTTCATAAAATTAGACTGCCAAGTCTCTCTCTAAATACCTGACCAGTTTTGCTCCTACCAGCTGTGCATGAGAGTCTTGTTTCCCCATATCCTTGCTAACAATATCCATCTTTGTGTGTGTGTGTGTGTGTGTGTGTGTGTGTGTTTTAAGCAGGTCACAGATCTACACGAGAGAGTCATTTATTAATGATCTAACCATAAAAAATAAAATGGAGATCTGGAGAAAAAGAAAGGTGTCACCAACAAAGGGAGACTTTTTCTCCTCCACAATAAAAAGGAATTCTGAACTTCTCATAACCAAAACCTAGGCTAAAGAACCAACATTTGCAAATCCAGGTAAACATCTGGGTGGCTCTGGACCCTGCTCAGAGCAGCTGGCTTCAGCCAAGGGGGGAGGACCATATCCCTCTATAGTTTTTGCCAAGCTAATGAATGTAATGTGCTACTTTGCTCTCTTTACATTTCTTTTACTACTATGAGTTTAGTCATCTCTTCACATACTGGTTAACTGTTTATGTTTCTCCTTTAGTGAACAGACTTCTCTTATCTTTGTCCCTTTTTCTATTGTGTATGTAATGTAATCTCTAAACAATAAAAGTAACTTTTTCTACTTCATCATCCCTCTACCACATTTGTCCTTTGAATACTTCACTGAACTGAAATCCTTAATAATGATTTATTAAAATGCATCAAGCTTTATCTTTATGATTTCTACTTGGGAGGAATCTTATTTGAGAGGTTTTTTTTCCCCCCCACTCCAAGATCACTACAATATTTGTCTATAGCTTTTCCACTAATTTTATACTTTGGTTTTGCAATTGGTCTCTAATTGGGCTCCCTCTGGAACTCATCATTATATATGATATGAGGTAGAAATCTAAATTTATTTTTTTTATATAATAAGCTAGTTTTCTCATTACTTTCTCCTAAAAGTCCATCCTTTCTTCATTGGTTGGTGATGCTATCCCTATCATATGCTATGTAGAATATTACACAGATATATAAGTGTATGTGAATATGTGTGTGTTCTGTGTTATTTATTCTGTTGCATTTGGACTTTTTGTTGGTGTTCTTGTTCTTGTGCCCTTACCACATTATTTAATATGATGGCTTGGTAACAGGCTTTAATATTAAGAAGAGTGGTTTTGAACACTCTCACTACCTTTGGTTTCATTTTTATTTCTTTATTATTATTATTATTTGCTATCTTTTCTGTTATATTTCCATAAAAATTCTCGAATCAGTTGTTGAGTGCTTAAAAGATCCCATTAAGAGGATGGGGAGGGTGCAGTGAAGGTCGTCAGAAGACACAAAGTTCCAGTTATAAGACAAATAAGTTCTGGGATGCAAAGTACAGCATGGTCACTGAAGCTAATAAAACTATATTGTATATTTGAAAATTGTTGAAAGAGTAGATCTCTAAAATTCTCATCAAAAGAAAAAATTCTAACTATATGAGGTGATGGATGTTGACAAAACTTATTATGGTCATCATTTTGCAATATATACACATACCAAGTTATCATGCTGTAAACCTACAACTAATACAATCTTATATGTCAGTTATATCTCAATAAAACTGGAAAAAAGAAGACCCTGTTCAATTTTTACTGGAATTGGCTTAAATGAACTGATTTATTAAAAAAAAAAGAATCAATATCCTTATAAATGTTAAATCATTTCAATCATTAACTTGACACATCAGGTTGTCCTGTGTTCTTTAATAAAGTTTTAATTTTTTTCATAAAGGTCTTGTGCATCTTTGATTAATTACTATATACTATGTGCTTTTTCTTGCTAATGTGATTTATGTCTTATTTTTATATTTTCTAGACAATTTATACTGAGATAGAGATTGCTGTTGACAACTACTTTCTACTTTGTATTCAATTAACATAGATTACCTTAAAAAATTTATGAAACAAAAAGAGGGAAAAAGAGTAATATGAAAAGTTTGCCTTTGTAGTAAAAAGACTATTTCTTCCTCTAAAACAGGAAGGAAGGAAACAAGAAAGGTTAAAGATAGAGAAAAATGTAGTGGATAAAGTAAAGGAAGTTGAACAGATCATTTCTTGAACTGAAATAGTCCTGAGAGGTTTAAACCACATCCCCTAAAGAAAGAAAATATTTTTCTGTTAGAAAACCCAGTCCAGTCATGGTGCTCAAGGAGTTAGTAGGAAAACAACTCTTCTCAAAAAGAGTTACAGATGCCCAAAATTGAAGAACTAGACCTTCGAGGAAAAGAAAACAAGATCAGAATGAAATCCAAACATTATATTCTCCACCTACTTCCCCATCTATAAAATGAAGAGACCAAACTAAATGATATCTAAACTCCCTTCTACCTCAAGTCTCTGAAAATACTCTTTTTAGAAAATAAAGCAGCGGGAGTGGAAAAATAATTTTAAGTGTGAATTAATCTCCTCTACTGCCTCTCCTTTTCTACTGTCCTCTGGCAAAGAGAATTTTGAGAAGAGTTATTCCCTGTGGGAACTCAAGGGGAGTAGGTTTAGTTTATGTGAGTCACAGAGACAATTTGGGAATGGCCGCTTTTAGAGAGGAAGTGGATTGTTTTTATCACTGTCATTTTGGAGGGTTACGGAATTGGCGCTTCCCTGACATCAGCTCTACCCCCACTCGAATACTGAAGCTCTTCTCAGCAGGCTCCATGCATTTTAAAGGTTTTTTTCTAACTTGGGTGGAGAAGAGGAAGAGGGAGAAGTGAAACTTCTGGAGTTGCATTGTTAAAGAAAGCTGGTTCTTCTCAGGCACTTTACTGCGGAATCTTTACTCCAAGTTCCTCTTTTGTGAGGTAGGAGGGATTTTTTTCATATTAAAAAAAAAAATCTGAGACAAATACAAAACTACCACCTGAGTGTCTTATGTAACAGAACTATTTCTTCACTCAGCTGCGTTCTGTTTCTCATTTCCACAGCAAGCCCAGCCACCTCACCAACATCTCTATGGGAACTTGGAAAGAAATTAAAGTCATGCTTTTGAAGAACAGCAAACCTGAAAATCAAATAATTCATCTCAAAATGCAAAAGTACATTTTGCAAATAGGTGGAGATACAAATAAATTCTTAAAAAATGAATACAAGATTATTGCTAATAATAGCACCAAATTGAATATAACTGATGGTCATGTGCCATCAATATGAAAATTCATACTGTATCATCCATATAAAGACTCAGCAACCTCTGAAAAGAATGTTGTAGGTGTATATTTATTGCTGTGAAAAGATCTTCAGCACAGAAGTGAGGAAAATGATCTTCATGATCGAATGTGGCAACCAAGACATAAAATATTACGTACAATTTTAACTGTCTTTGTAGGAAAAAAAATATACACATGGATACAAGCCTGCACAATGACATAAAAGTCATGAAAAATGGTCCCCTCTGAGCAGAGGAAACAGGTAATTTTGGGCTCCTTTTTCTTTATATATCTATATTTTTAAATTTTGTGTAACAATTAATTTACATTCTCACATTAAAACAAAAGTTCCAAAGAGAAAAGAAATATAAAAAATGAGAAGATATCCATGTCTTCGCCTTAGCACGTCTAAAGTTTAATGGCAGAAAAGTTTGAGTAAAGCACCAAACTTCCTCATGCCTTAGTTTCCTTATCTTCAAAGTAGGAAGGGCTGCCTTCCTCCGTTACAGAGTTTTTACGATGAGTCAAAACATCTTCCTGCAAACAATTAGCACTAAGTTAAAAGTACACTAGCCAAGGACATGGCAATTCCACTTTTAGATGTTTGCCCAAGAAAAATAAAAATATGTCCACAAAAGTACATAAATGTCTATAATATACCCAGTGATCAAAACTTGTTCACAAAACAAAATGCTAGTCAGCAATAAAAAGGAGGAAAACTGCCAATACATACATCAACATTGATGAATCTCAAAAACATGTGGTCAGGTGAAAAATCTAGACACAAAGGACTATATATCATACTATCATCTATAGGAGATTCTTACACAAGGCAAAACCGTAGAGAAAAGAAAGCAGATCAGTAGTTGCTTGTGGCTGGAGAGGAAGGGAGGGGATCACCTACCAAGAGATCCATGGGAACTGGCTGGAGTGATGGAAAGCTCTGCATCTTGAATGGAGCGGTGGTGATTACATAAACGTACATATTTGCCGATATGATATATGCTTAAATGAATGGATTTTATTATATGTAAATTATACCTTAATATAGATGCTTTTAAAAGCACATGGCAGAACTTAAGGGGGAAAAATACACTCTCCACTGAAGAATGAAAAAATACATTGTAAAATGTAAAGCCCTATGAAAACATAAGGAGTCTTTTTGTGTGCATTTCTTTTAAAATTAAACAAACTACAAAGAAACAACCTTGGAATATATTTAGCTAATGACAATTTCCCTTTGATAAATGGGGGAGTGGGTGTAAGCAAAGAGAAAAAAGAATAATTATTATATGTTCCTTTTTCTTTTTTTTTTTTTTAAGATTTTATTTATTTGACAGAGAGAAACACAGCCAGAGAGGGAACACAAGCAGGGGGACTGAGAGAGGGAGAAGCAGGCCTCCAGCCGAGCAGGGAGCCCGATGTGGGACTTGATCCCGGGTCTCTGGGATCATGACCTGAGCCGAAGGCAGTTGCTTAACCAACTGAGCCACCCAGGCACCCTATATGTTCCTTTTTCTTTTCAGCTGTGTTAAAGTTTACATAATAGTTCAGGGGAAATATATATATATAGAGAGATATACATAGATATAGATATAGATATATATCCTTTAAATTATTTTAATTCTTTTCACTGCTAAATACTTCGTTGGAAAGTAGAGAAGAGGAAATAGAAGAGAAAAAACTTCCTCAGTTTCAACTCCAAAACCTGCCATTGGAAACCTAGCAAAACTGCCATTGGATGTCAAATATTTGAAAAACCTTCAAGCTCACATTCTGTGTTTCTAATGACACTTTAGAGAAACGGGCTCAGAGTTGTGAGTTACTTGCTTGAAGACTCATGCTAGCAAGTGGGAGAGCCAGACATTTCCACAAGCTCCGAGTCTGAACAGTGGTCACCACCCTACTCTGCCTCAAAGAGAAGCTTTCTGCAGAATACATACACAGTAAAAACCACTGTGGGTCTGGTGAGGGGGTCTGGGAGAAGGAAGATTTTTGGAGATAAGAAGTGCAGAAGGTAAGAGGGCATACAAGGAGAAGGAGCCCAGAGAGGAAATGGCGAGGCCTCTGAAGTCAGGTCCCCCTTTCAAGCTGTGGCCTGGCTGGCCTCTGGTGCCCTAATGGTAGGCATGGGGCAGGGAGGCCCACATGACACAGCATGGACTGTGCCTAGGGTGACTGCCCAGTGTGTCTGGGTCCGGGGGTGGGGCATTCATATGCTGAGGGCTCCCTGAATCCATGGGCTGAAAAGGAGCAGCTAACAACCCTACCTGTTAAACTGGGGGATGTTTACGTTTTGTTTCTAATTTGTCTTGTCTGCATCCTTTCCCAGGTTCTGGGCTCCTGATGTAAGAAGATTCTGAAGTCAGGCATGTAGTGTTCGGCTTCACTCTATTCCCTCCCTAAAGAAAGCGGCTTGAAGGCATTGGGAGACCTGCATGAAGTCACAGAGGTTTACACCCTCTTTACAGCGTTTTATTTCTGGGATATAAATTTCACATATTTATTTAAATTTTTAATTTAAAAAATTTTATTACTTTTATTATTAAAGTATTTATTATAAGATGATGTCCACTGGTTTTATATTAGTATTATCACAAAGAAATGAATGATCATTATGTACCTCTCTTTTCTTTATTCCTACAAAGGAAAAACAGGACAAATAACTTATTGATCCTACCTCTCATCGATAGTGTGGTGATGTAGATCCTGACATTCATAGTCACACAGGGCATATCTTTGCTTTGGTGATCAGCTTTTCTCATTTCTTGCAATATGAACATGGTCCATATTCTCAAATTTTTATTTAAATGTTATTTTTACTGCCTATATTTTAATGTCTTTAAGCATTGATTGCCCACCATGGGCATGTCATAATTTATTTAAATAAGTCTCCTTTACTAGATAGTTAAGTTCTTCCCCTCAATGTTTTACTGTTAGAAATAGCACTTTAATAACACCTTTTATGAAGTATTTTTCACAAAAATATGAAATTGGATCTAATCAGGCACTTAGCTGTAACTTCCAGTTTACAGGAAATGAAACAATTTGAAAAGCCCACGAGGTGGGACATTTCAAAGAACAATTCATCTAGTTTTTCAACAAGTCAATGGCATGGACAAAAGGGAGGAGTCCCTATTCAAGATGAGAAGAAACTGAAAGGCAAAACAACCAAATGCAGCTTACCAAACTTGAGCTACTGACTTGGATGTATCAGTTATAAACAGACACTTGGGAAATCAGGGAAATTCAAATACAGACTGGTATTAAAGAATGATCTCTGGTTTTATAGGTGCTATAACGGTGGTGACATAAAAATTTTATTTCCCGTTTTAGAGATGTATACTGAAATACTTAAATAAATCGCCATCACTTTAAGATGTATGTTTGTTTCTAAAAATGTTGACTATGAACAAAGCAAGAAAAGTTATGAAGATGAAACAAAGGCAATCATGGAACTGAAAAATACAATAAATAAAATAACTGAAATGAGAGCTTGACAGATGTGCTCAATACTAGAGTAGAGATAATAGACAGAAAATTGGAGAACCTGAGGACAGATTAACAGAATTTACCCAACCTGAGTGACAGAGAAAAAAGACAACAACAAAAAAACAAATGCAGAATCTTAGCAATCTGAACTACTGTTAAAACAAGAGTCATATTCACATCATTGAAGTTCCAGAAGGAGAGGATAGGAAGAGTGAAAATGAAATAATGGGAAGAAATAATGGCTAGAAGCTTTCCAACTAGGCAAGAAAGAAACATATATTCAAGGTGCTGAGAAAACCTCAAATAAGAGAAATTAAAAAATCATTCCACACCAAGAAAAAAACCATAGTCACATTTCTAAAGTTAAATCTTAAAAGCAGAAGAGAAGAATGACTCATTGTTTTGAGGGAAAACACTAATTTGAGTGACAATGGATTTCTCATTTGACACCATAGAGGTCAAAGGAAATGACACATTTTTAAGTCATAAAGAAAAGAACTGTCAAACATGAATTCTATATCTGGCAACGATACCTTCAGGAACAAAGGGCAAATAAAGACATTCTCAGATAAAGGAAATTCTTAATTAATGTAGAGGAACTATTTAACATAATTATATTATGAGTAGGAGGAGGTGAAGGGAGACTTTCTAAACTTCATCTGAACCGGTAAAATATTGACACTAGTAGATTGACAAGTTCTGCATGTATTATGCAATATATAGAGAAACCACTAAAAATCAATACAAAGAGATACACTCAAAAACATGACGGATTAATCAAAATGAAACTCTAAAAAACATTCAAGTAATCCACAAGAGGTCAATAAATAGAAAATAAAAAGAAAAACTGAAAAAATTTAAAAATGAAATATAAAAAGGGAGAATTAGGTCTTAATGTATCAATAATTCCATTAAATGGAAATGGTCTAAATACTTCAGTTAGAAAGGAGAGATTGGGAGAGTAGATTAAAAAGCATAATTGGTTTATAAGCATGATCAACTGTCTATACTTCAAATGTACACAGATAAGCAGGTTGAAAATAAAAAATAGAAATATACTATTTTGGGCTGAACTGTTTCACCCCCAAATTCGTGTTCATATTTTAACTTCCAGTATCACAAAAGGTAACAGCATTTAGCAATAGGGCCCTTAAAGAGGTAACTAAGTTAAAAGGGTCATGGGGTTGATCTTAATCCAATATGATTAGTGTCCCTATAGAAGAAGGACTAGGACACAAAAAGAGAAGGATGACAAAGTGAAGACACAGTAAGACTTAGCAGCCATCTGCAAGCTATATAGACCTCAGAAGGAACCAGAATTTTTGGCACCTAGATCTTAGACTTCTACTTTCCAGAATTGTGAGAAAATATACATGTATTTGTTTTTAAAGATTTTATTTATTTGAGATGGAGAAAAAGAGCATGAGCAGTGAGAGGGGCAGAGGGAGAGGGAGAAGTGGACTCCCCACTGAGGAGAGAGCCTGACACCTGATGTGGGGCTCAATCCTAGGACCCCAGGATCATGATCTGAGCCATGAAGGCAGACACTTAACTGACTGAACCATCCAGGTGCCCCCAAAGTATATTTTTTAAACCACCCAGTCTATGGTATTTTGCTATGGCAGTTGTAGCAAACTAATACAGATACTACCGTGAAAACACAAACATAAACAGTAATCTCAGAAAGCATGAGTTGTTATATTATCATCATATAAAGTATAGTTCAGATCAAAAAATATTACCAGAGGCAGGAATGAACAATGACCCATCTAGCCAGACAGCAATCCTAATTAACATGCATGAAACAGCTACAAAAAATATGAAGTCAAAACTGACAGAACTAAAAGAAGTAGAAAAATTCACAATTATAATTGGAGACCTCAAGATTCCTCTCTCAATAACTAAAAGAATAACAGGATATAATATCAACAAGGACATGGAAGAATTCTACAAAACTATAGCCACCAGGATCTAATCAACATTTATAAACCCCCACCAATAGCAGAATACACATTATCTTCAAGTTATCACAGAACATATACCAAGAGAGACAATATCTTGGGTCATTAAACAAACTTCAACAAATGTTTAAAAATTGTAATCATCTAGGGTATGTTCTCTGTCCACAGTGAAATCAAACTAGAAATCAGTAACAGGAAGCTAATCTCCAAATACTTGGGAACTAAACAACACATTTCTTTTTTTCTTTTTTTTTTTTTTTTAAGATTTTATTTATTTGACAGAGAGAAACACAGCCAGAGAGGGAACACAAGCAAGGAGCGTGGGAGAGGGAGAGGCAGGCTTCCCGGCGAGCAGGGAGCCCGATGTGGGACTCGATCCCAGGTCTCTGGCATCGTGACCTGAGCCAAAGGAAGTCGCTCAACCAACTGAGCCACCCAGGCACCCTAAACAACACATTTCTAAATCGCCCATGAATCAAAGAGGATATCTTCAGGGAGTAAAAAAAAAAATATATGCTGAGTCAAATAAAAATCATGCCAGAACTTGTGGGACACAGCTAAAGTAATGTGGAGAGAAAAATTTATAGGACTAAGGCATACATTAGGAAAGGAGAAAAGGCTCAATCAGTAATCTGAGCTCCTACCCTAGGAGCCTGCAAAAAGATGAGAAAAAGAAACCTAAACCAAAAGAAGGAAAGAAATAACAAAGGACAAAAATCTATGACATTTATAACAGAAAAGCAATAACAGAAATTAATGAAACAAAGAGCTGATTTTTTTTTTTTTTTAAAGATTTTATTTATTTGACAGAGAGAAACACAGCCAGAGAGGGAACACAAGCAGGGGGAGTGAGAGAGGGAGAAGCAGGCTTCCCGCGGAGCTGGGCGCCTGATGTGGGACTCGATCCCCAATCTCTGGGATCATGACCTGAGCCAAAGGCAGTCACTCAACCAACTGAGCCACCCAGGTGCCCCCAAAGAGCTGATTCTTTAAAAGAACAGTAAAATTGACAAACCTCTAGCCAGACTGATAAAAAAAAAAAAAGGAAAAACAAAGAAACACAAACTACCAATATCACAAATGAAACAGGATACCACCAAAGGCCATGCAAAGATTAAAAAAATAATAAGGAAATACTAAGAGCAACTCTACCCAGATAAATCTGACAACTTATTTAAAATGGACCAATTCCTAGGGAAATGCAAATTTCACGTCACCCAATATGAAATAGATAATTTGAAAAGCTCGCTAAGTATTAAAACAAATTGAATTCATACTTCCCCAAAAGAAATCTCAGGACACCTGTGTGGCTCAGTCAGTTAGTGTCCAACTCTTGGTTTCAGCTCAGCTCATGATCTCAGGGTCCTGGGATCGAGCCCCACATCAGGCTCCACACTCAGTGGGGCATCAGCTTGGGATTCTGGCTTTCCCTCACCATTGCTCTGCACTGTCTCTCTCTCATACATAGATAAATCTTTAAAAAAGAAAGAAAGAGAGAGAGAATGAAAGGAAATCTCCAGGCCTGATGGTTTCATTGGAGAATTTCACCAAATGTTTAAAGAAGGAAATCAATTCTACACAAAATTCTCAAGAAAATGGAAGAGGAGAAAACTCCCAATTCATTTCACAAAGACAGTATTACTCTGATACCAAAACCAGACAGACATACAAAGCCACGTACCAATATCCCTCAAGAATACAGACTCACAAATCTTTAACAAAATATTAGGAAATAGAATTCAGCAACAAACAAAAAGAATTACATGATATGACCAAATGAGCTTTATTTCAAGGATACAGGACTGGTTCAACAACAACAACAACAACAAAAATCAACCAATATAAGCTACTGAAAAATCATGTGTCAACATCAATTGATGGTGGGGCCCATAATACTATATTATGTGCTTGAAAGCTGCTGAAACAACCTTGAAAATTTGGTAACTACGTACAATGACAGATTTAACTAGATTTATTGCGATGATCATTTTACAATACACGCATATATCAAACCTTGTGTACCTGAAATTAATGTCATTATTAATATAATAAATGTCAATTGTTCCTCAATACAAAAAAGAGAACCCAGAAATAAACCCACACAAATACAACAATAAATTTTTTGACAAAGGTACAAATGCAATTCAACCCAGAAAAGATACCCTTTTCAACAATTAGTTCTGGAACAACTAAACATCCATAGGCAAAAAAACCCAAAAAAACAAAAAAACACCTCAACCTAACCTCAAACCTTATACAAAAATTAATTATTAAAATGGATCATGATTTTAAATGTAAAACATAAAACTATTAAGTATTTTGGAAAGATTATAGGAGAAAAGTCTAGATCTAGTGTTCAGCAAACTGTTTTCAGACTAGACACTAAAAGCATGCTTCATATAAGGAAGAATTGATAAATTGGACTGTAGCAAGAGTCTAAGCATTTTCTCTGTGAAAGATCCTGTTGAGAGGAAATAAGATAAGTTACAGACTAGGAGAATATATTCGCAAACCACATATCCAACAAAAGACTAGTGTCTAGACTATTTGAAAATTTCTCAAAACTCAACAGTACACAAAACCAAAAATTCTAATCACAAGATAAACAAAAGACATGAATGGGAATTTCACTTAAGAGGATATACAGATGGCAAATAACACATGATAAGATGTTCCACAACATTAGTCAATAGTGAAATACAAATTAAAATCATAATGAGTACCACCATCACCTATCAGATTGGCTAAAATTTAACATAGTGACAACATCAAAAGCTCACAAGTATCCAGAGACACTGGGTCACTCATAATTTCTGGTGAGAATGTAAATGGCACATCTGTTCTGGAAAATAGTTTGGCAGTTTTAAAATATCTGATGTGGAAGTAGGTCCAAGATCTATTTTTAAGTAACAAAGCAAGTTACAGAACAATATGTATAATTTGATCCTGTTTTTAAAAACACACAACACAGAACAAAATGTGGGTATTTCTGTGGGTTATTTATATTTGTATTTGTTTAGAGAAAGTATCCTTGTGGAAGGATATACCAGTAACTGTGAATAGCGTTACCTCTTTATTGCAGAATGAGCAAGAAGACCGAAGAAAGTACTTTTTTCAGCTGTGATTAGAGGAAGCTCTAGAGCAGCAATATTCAATAGAACATTCAGGGTTGATGGCAATGTTTTATAGTATGCTTTCCAGTAGGGAAGCCACTAGCCACATGTGGCAATTGAGCAACTGAAATGCAGCTAGTGTGACTAAGAAACTGATTTTTTTTTTTTTTAAGTAGGCTCTGCGCCCAACATGGGGCATGAACTCACAAGCCCAAGGTAAAGAGTCACATATTCTTCCAACTGAGCCAGCCAGGCACCCCAAGAAATTGAATTTTTAATTTAATTTTCATTAGTTAATATAAATTTTAAACAACCATATATGGCTAGCAGCTAACTTATTGGATAGCACAACTCTAGAATCAAAACAGATGGAATCAGATCCTGTTTCGAGAACCTTCTAAGTGTCAGTCTCTGAACTCAGTTTCTTCATCTGTGGAAATGGATTTTCTACTACTCAATTATGTGTAATCTGCTCGACACTACACTTCAAAAAACATTGATGATATAATTATCACAACTGGGTCTGAAGCTAAAAAGAGCTCTAGGGGCACCTGGGTGGCTCAGTTGGTTGGGCGACTGCCTTCGGCTCAGGTCACGATCCTGGAGACCCGAGATCGAGCCTCACATCAGGCTTCCTGCTCGGCGGGAAGCCTGCTTCTCCCTCTTTCAGTCCCTCTGCTTGTGTTCCCTCTCTGGCTGTGTTTTAAAATAAAATAAAATAAATAAAAAGAGATCTAACTGTAATAGAGATTTGGGGCTCTCCAGTAAATGGGGAATAGATGTCAAAAAGAAGCAAGTGGTAGATTGAGTCCTGGGGCACATTAACACTTAAGGTATATAGAAAAACAGGAGCGTGGAGCACTGGGTGTGGGGCATAAACAGTGAATTTTGGAACACTGAAAAAATAAAATAAAGTACTAAAAAATAATAATAAAAAGGGAAAAAGGATCCAGCCACAATACTAAGAGCAAATGCAAAACAATAGCAAGAAAATCAAGATACATGATATCACTCCCTGAGAGCAAAAGAAAGAGAAAGTTTTAAGAAGTATGGTTTAGTTACTAAGATCAAATGCTACGAAAAGGTCAAGTGTGATAAAGATTAAGAAATAGCCACTGCACTTACATTGAACTTTTGCTTAATGGCTTTACTGGAGGAGTGAAGCCAGAAGCCAGATTGCATTAGTTTAAGGATAAATGGGAGGCAGGGAAATGGATATTTGGAACAGATAAGTTTGGCTCAAAAGTTAAAGGGTGCCCGGGAGTGTGTGCGCGCTGGGGGCGCGCGTGCCTGCCCGTGGCCCGGCGGCCCGGCGCGGCGGAGCGTGCGAGCCCGGCGGGGCGCACGTGGCCGCGCCCGGGAAGCGGCGATGGGTTCCTGGCCCCGCGCGCCCGCCTTAAGGGCTGTCGCGGAGACCCGGACCCCGAAGCCGTCCCCGGGGAAGTAGTTCCGCGCAGTTTGCGCGCGCCACTGGGGCTTGCAACTGCCGGCCGCTTGCTGCGCCTCGAGGCTTATAGTGTCCCGGGAGCCGCCTGGGCCTTTTTCTTTTGGTTCGGGTTCCGATACTCCCTTCTGCTCCTCCGCCACGCGGAGCTTTGTATCTGCCTCTCCTAAAGTCCCGGCCTCCTGCGGATACTCCAGTCCTAAGCCCCCTCCCAGGCCCCTGACGCAGGCGAGAACTGTGCTGAAAGGGTGTGGCACAACTAAAGGTTACCCAAAGCCCGACTCTCCAGGACGCCAACTCCCGCTTGGGACTCGCCACCCCGCCAACCTGCCAGAGCCTAAATAGGGCGTTTCCCTGGGGAAGTTGCTGTTCAAATCCTGGCGGCCACATGCCAGCAGTCTAACCTTGTGCCTCAGCTCCTTCATCTTCAAGGTGAGATTTAAAACCGTCCTCCTGGGGTTATTTGGAAAAATCAGAGATGT
>PITA01007265.1:0-92910 GCA_004023965.1 Spilogale gracilis
GTAATATAGAGGACACTAGGAGAAGGAAAGTAAATGGGAAATAGGGTAATTCGGGGACAGAAATGAAACATGAGAGACTTTGGACTCAGAAACAAACTGAGGGTCTTGGAGGGAAGGGGTGGAGGGATGGGAGAGCCTGGTGGTGGGTACTGAGAGCACGTATTGCATGGAGCCCTGGGTGTGGGGCATAAACAATGAATCTTGGAACACTGAAAAAATAAAATTAAATTTTAAAAAAAGTAGACAAAAATGATGACATATTTCCAAATAAATCTCAGAAATATTATTTAAACTAGCCAGTTTAATGCATTGTTATTAGCAATTTAATCATTTAATAACAGCTTTTACATATCTTCCTAAATTGTGACTCACTCAGTTTTAGGAAAAGTTGTAACCCTCTATATCTGTATTTTATTCCAGTAATTTTGTGTGACAATTTTTTATTTATTGTTTATATTCCCTTTCTAATCCAATTGCAAAAAAAGTTATTGAAAATAATTTATCTTGAAAAAATAATTGATCTTGGCTGATGTAGGATTTTCTGGTGATTGATTCAAGTATGATTATTATGCTTTATTACATACAGAACAATGGCCTCCCCAAAATGTCCATGCCTTAATCCCCGAAACTTGCAAATATATTACCTTCCTTGGAAAAACAGACTTTGTAGATACAGGTAAGTTAAGGACCTTGAGATGGAGAGATTATTTTGAATTATTTGTATGGGAGTGGACGCAGTGTAATCACAAGGGTTCTTACAAAAAGGAGCAGAGGTGTCAGAATCAAAGTAGGAGTTGTGACAACAGAAGCAGAGGTTGAAGTGATATGAGGAAGGGCAGTGAGTCAAGAAATGCAAAGGGCTTTGAGAAGTTATAAAAGGCAGAGACAGATTCTTTCCTAGGACCTCCAGAAGGAACTGTAATTCAACATCTTGATTTTGGGATTTTTGACCTCCAGAACTATAAGATAATAAGTTTGCACTGTTTTAAGTAATTAGGTTTGTGGTAATTTGTTACAGCAGCAGGAGAAAACTCATATATATGGGGGGAAATGTACAGTCATATTTAAGAAAGGATATGATGTGGCATGACCTGCAGGCACTCTGAGCTACATTTAAGTCAAAGATTGTGCAACACCAAAAGTAAACTGCAATGTGAACTCTAGACTTTGGGTGATTATGATGTGTCAAACTGTTCATCAATTGTACAAATACAGTACACTGGTCAGTCAAGTTGATAAAGGGACAGACTATATTGCATGTGTGGAGCAAGGGCTAGATCTCTGTACCTCCCCCTCAGTTGTGCCATGAAACCCAAAACTGCTCTAAAATAAGAAAAAAAAAATCTGACTATAAATTTCTTTTTGTTTTGTTTATTTGAGAAAGAGAGAGCGCACACGCACAGAGGGAAAGGGAGAAACAGACTCCCCACTGAGAGCAGGGAGCCCGACATGCGACTCAATCCCAGGACTCTGAGATTATCACCTGAGCCGAAGGCAGATGCTTAATCGACTCAGCCATCCAGGCACCCCAAGTCTCTTATAATAAATTGTGAATTTATAATCAAAAGATAAGGAAAAGGATGAAAATCCAGGAGTAGAATATCTAAAGTTGTGGTAGCATGCATAGCAAACTATAACTTTGGTAATGTTTGCCTAGTGTTGAATTATTTGGCAGTATGAATTCAAGATACCTTTAAAACAGCATTCATCTTGTCTGTAAATATTACAATGCATGTGGCATATAAACAACCTTATTTTAGATGAGCTAAGCTGATTTTCAAAGATCTGTTGTTAAATCAATATTTAACATGGGTCTCTTAAACTATGTAGAGACACCTTAAATTCTGATGACTGTTCATTAGGAAACATCTTTCAGTAAACTCTACTAAAAAGAAATACGTTCAGAATCATTTCCTAAAAGAAAAAGTACTTACCATGGCCTCTGGGCAAAATGGGACCAACCATCTTCACCCCATCCTATGGACCCTGGGGTGTTCCCATCTCTATTTTATATCCATCATGGCATTCGTAGTCCAATTTGTCACTGAGTTTCCACAATACATTCTTACCTTTGTTTCTGGCATTCGCTAATACTGACATGTCATACGACTTGAAGGCATATTAAAAATCAGGATCTCATTCCTAATGTTATCCCAAGCACACAACAAGCAGACCAAAACCTTTAATTGTTATGTACTAATGGATAACGATCTTTTAGGAAATGTTATTATGAATAATTTAGTAAAAATGGATTTTATGTACATTTTCCTTATATATCAACTCCTAAATAAGTTATACTAAGTATTCTACTACATAAATATATATGTCTATGTATATATCTACCATCTATAGTATACTATATATTCTGTTAGTAGTACAGGAAGTACCTGATGTGTGTGTGTGTGTGTGTGTGTGTGTGTGTGTGTGTACACGCATATGGAAATGTACCTTCCTTACAGGAAACATTAGTTCCTTAGATCAGAGACTAAATAGGTGATGACTCACAATGAGCCATATTGCCAGTTCTCTGAGCTCTAGTCTCTAATCTGTCAGACTCCAGGTTAAATCAGATGCAGTGACAGCCCAAGGTGGTTGTGCCCAGGCTGTGGCTTTGCCCCACAGGAAAGGAACCTCTGAAGTAAGAGACTTGGAAGTTTACAGGGCAGCTGGCCCACTGGCGCATCCTCCCCACAAGAGAGAAAGGGAAGGAGACCTTTGCTCTGAAACAAAGACACATCTGTGCGGGGAAAGAGGAAGACTTTTACTCCTCCAAAATGCAAGCAAATGGCTCCAGAACGATGTCTCTCGGTCTCCCTGGAGGCATTCGCTGGCTCTAAAGTCCAAGGCGTGTTTGCTATTTCATCATTTTCTAGTCAAGGTTTCTAGCAGCCTTTGTTCAGAAAGCCTGGGCCATGCAGAAATGTGAAAACATCATAGGAACTCTCTCCTAATCATGTGCGGGAATGAACTTACTGAAGCAGAACATGCATGTAGGTGAGTGTAAAAATCAGAAGTTCACTAAGTTTTTACAAAACAAGCACACCTCTGTAACTGCCATCCAGTTAAAACAACAAAACCATCACTCCCTTGTTCAAAGCTCCTCATGAGCTCCTCTAACCACTAACCCCCTCTTTTCTGAAACACCATAGAATGATTTTGCCTATTGTAAAATTTATGGAATTTTTTAAACCTCATTTTCATATTGGTGAATGTCAGTATTGTTTTTGCCATTAGTTGTAGTTTATCACATTATTTCATTATTTAAATAGATCAAATTTTTAAAGATTAAGTATACACTTTAAAATCATCTAAAAGGACCAGTCAGTGGTAACATCCTTCTGATAAAATTACTAAAATTTAGAGTTTAATTTACTTGCATATTACTTTCCTAAAGACATGAAGCTCCTTCAATATGAATAATATGGATGACTTTCTTTTTAAGAACGTAGCATTAAGAGTAAAGCCAATATATTTTTTAAGACATGTGACTTACCGTGTTGTTAACATTGCCACAAAATTTAAATGTGTATGTATATTGTGATTGATTTAATGAAGTGATTAATAATTTTATCAGTAATCCCACAGTTTATTTTGGGGAACAAAAGATGTGCAAGCTTCAGAAAAAGTTTAGAACTCTTGTTCTAGATATTTATTTTTCTCTATTCTTTTTCTGTATTCCTCCTATTTTTTCATCTTTCTGAATCTCTCTCCACCATTTCATTATCCAGTCCTTATCTCTTCCCTTGCCATTCTAATTCTTGTTAAAAGCCATTTCTCATTAAATATTTGTCCATAAATCTAACACAGCTAGTAGAAAATAAGAGTTTTCACTGCAGGTGGAAACAATTTAGGGATTTAAAAAAAAATGGTTGTGGGGGCGCCTGGGTGGCTCAGTTAGTTAAGCCACTGCCTTCGGCTCAGGTCATGATCCCGGAGACTCGGGATCGAGTCCCACATCAGGCTCCCTGCTCGGCGGGAAGCCTGCTTCTCCCTCTCTCACTCCCCCTGCTTGTGTTCCCTCTCTTGCTGTGTTTCTCACTGTCAAATAAATAAAAAATCTTAAAAAAAAAATGGTTGGGTTTTATCATTGTCACCTAAAAAGTTTAACATACTCATTTTGTGGACCTTAGCTCAAATGGGTGATCATTTACTCATGGACCTAGAAGTGATTTTTCTCAGAACCCATGCTGGAATCCAGTGGCCCTGAAATGTCATTGACTTTCGTGGTGTTCTTGATCCAACATCCGACCCTGGATACACAGAATTTTTCAAAGGCTAGTAGAGTCTCACAAAATATTCACAGGGGCCAGTTTATGCAGGTTACCACTGGTCAAACTGAGTGGTACCAGAGGTCAGGCCTCTCAAATACAAGTGTTGGTTTGACAACTGCCATTATCCCCCAAAATGAAAAGATGGTTCTCGAGATGGAGAAGACAGTGAAATATTTATACCATAAATAAAGCCTTATAGATCACAAGACCTATTCAACCACGGGACATTTCAGGTAGGAAGTCAATAAATATGTTCTTTTATTATTTTTCTGCAAGTATTAGTCATGTGTAAGCCCCTTGTCTTTGAGAGAGATTGTGGCCTAAGAGGAAACTAAGTATTTAATTCAAGCTGCTTTTTAAAAGACTCTATTTTCTAGAAGTTTAAATTTAAATAATGAGTTCTGGAATAACATTTTTAAAAAAAGCTTATCAGAAGACTTCATTTCTTGATAAAATAGATTAGCCAGTATCAACATAGCCCCCCCATCAGAAAAAACATTAGAAGACTGTACAAAACATCTCTAAAACACTGGAAACTACTTAGTATAAGTCTGTGATGATAAAAATGAAAAAATGAGGGGAACACCCAAACCTCAAATCACAGTCTGACTGTTTCAGCTTTCTACTAGGGGCACTTTGCAGACTGTGTTTGTGGGGATGGGGGGTAGAAGCCACACGGAATCCAGGGGCTTTCCTGAATTGAGAAGAGTAGTATCGGAGTATCACAGTATCGGAGACCCTGGTGGTTAGAATGGCTAGAATTCACAGGGCAGAGTAACAGAGAAGGTGTTATGAGGAGGTAGAGCTAGAGAAATTTTCTTAAGAGTGTGTCCTTGGTTGAGTACTAAGCTGTGTAAGCCGGAACTGGAATTCCATTAACTGGCTTAAGAATGATTGCCAGTGGGTTGTAAAGATGAAGAATCACAAACTTTCTCACATCTTCAAACTTTCTCACAGGTCTGGAAGATGCCATCATATTATACAACTTTTTAAGGAGTTGTTTTCTAAATTCTAAGCCACAGACAAATAAACATAACGCTCACAGGTACAAAATATTTTAAACATAGAAACTGATTGCTTATTGAATTAAGCCTATGAATTTAATATACACCCATAAAATAACTATACAAAACTGTCTTAGTGATAAGACATTTTAAGTAGGATTGGACTTAGGTTCACTTAAAAAGTCTATTTTCAGTTTTAATACTCTAGTTTTAAAGTTTATTTCCAGCTAACATGATAATTTTCATGTAAGCAATAAGTAGGGTTCCTTTAATGTAAAGGGACTGTCTTCAGTTTGTATTGTCTAATATTTCTATTTATTGCATGCACTGAATTTGTGTAGGCAGGCAAACTATATTTTTTGTATATCTATCAGATTGAACTGAAACTGAAAAACAAATGCATAATGATAAAAGCCAGTGGTGAAACCTACACTTAGCCCCTGACAATAGATACATTGTTTTTAAAAATCACATCACATGTCAGGATGCAACACACAGCATTTTACTTACTGGTGGCGCTGCATTTGGGAGGAGAAGACCAGCCATCTTTCAAGCATGAAATGGTGTCACTATTATCAGGAAGGCTGTAGCCAACATCACAGATTATCTGTACAATGTCACCTTCCAGGTGTGTTTTTCCTGAAGATGCAGAATAACCATTTTCCACAGAAGGAAAGAAACACTGCCCTAAGGACCAAAAATTGTTTAATGTACAAGATGGAAGTGATAAAAACAACAACAACAACAACTAAATTTCCCTTTTACAATATTTTAAGAGGAATGGCAAACTTTCAAAACTGAAATCAGGTATGAAAACAAAATTTCTGAAGAATTCTGATCATGCTACCCTAGATATGTTACTTCCATGATGAAATGTAAATTAACATTTCATTCTGTTCTACGGTTTTTACCAAAATATTTTTATAAACTTTTATAGGCACAAAATTAGATTCTAATATATCCATTTCTCTCTTAATTCTCATAAATGTTTCTTACAGAAGGAGAATGACTATTACTGTCTCCTTTGTTGGCTCATATTTTCTGCCTCCCACTGTTTTCTTTTTTCTTTTTTTCTAGATTTTATTTATTTATTTGAGAGAGACAGAGAGAGAGAGTGAGGGAGAGGAGCAGAAAGAGGGGGGCAAGCAGACTCCTTCATGAGCACAGAGCCCAGCATGGGGCTCCATCTAATGACTCTGAGATCACGACCTGAGCCAAAATCAAGCATCAGATGCTTAACAAACTGAGCCACCCAGGTGCGCCCCACTTCTTTTTACTTAATATACCTATTCTTTTCTGAGTTTGCTCTTCACATTCATTGAAGGATTAATATAGATATCACTGTAAGAACAAAAGATGTGTTTATGGAAAATATGAAAGTGAAAATATTTATAGTCACAGAATCTTTGCAATATTCAAAAGAATGGTAAGTTTCAAAGCAGAATATGTATGTAAAAAGATTTGTTTTGAAGGAAAAATATGCCCAGACGGATACCAAACAATATTAGGAAATACATATTAATAGTCAAATATATAAATCATCAGTTAAAATGTGTACACAGGTAACACAAGAAAGTTCACATAATTATTTTTTTGTTTGGTTTTCAGAAAAGGCTTCTCAAGAAAGGACTTGTTTCTCATCTTGGCTGGCTAGTCCTGATCCCTGGGATTGTCTGTGGAGAGCCTGACATCCCATCTGGTCCATGCCTATTTATCGAACAATGAACCCACATCCACTGAGCAGGGTATTTACTCACTGAGACACTTGGGTGTTGGTGACCATCCTTCCTCTGTGCAGATTATGCGAGTCCAAAAGGATCGTGAAGGAGTTGCAAAATTATATTCACAAGAATAGTAATAAATTTCCCCAACAGCAATCGGGAGAAGTTCCTCATAGTCCTCTTTACCATATACAATTCCATGATTTATTTTTGGAAGACTACAATAGGAAGATGCTTGGAAAAATAAAACAAAACTGAAGAATTAACCTACATTAGTGAATCATTAAGTCATATTTTAATCATCTGATTTTTTTTCTTTCAGCCAGCTCAAGTTCCTCTACCTACATGCCCTCCAGCGTCCTCATCAGTCAAGAACAAAAAACGATCTCGAATTAAGAATACAAGAGTATTTGAAAAGTCCATTGTCAGTGAACATGAAACTTATGTTTGGAGTCATGTGGAATAAAATCTCTTCCCCAGTAACTTCAAGAAGAAATTCCCACACAAGGATCTGCAAGCGGCAGCGGAGGGGAGGAGCGAGCAGCCAGCAAGGGTCCCCAGCTCCTGCTGGCAGCAGGGACAGCATCCTGTGTGCTCCCCTGAGCCTTTCCTTTCTCTACTCTGATTCAGTCTCTTTGCTGTCCGGTTTTTCCTGGTGTCCTGAGGATGAAGCAGTTTTGTTTTCTCCTTATGTGAATAAAGAAAACAACTTCCAAAAAATTCAGCTCACCAACCAGTTACCTCAGGAAATTCTCCTTTGCATCTGTCTAGAGGTGACTTTCCATGTGGTGCAGTATTTCACACTAGTGATTCCTGTGATGTTTAACCTGCGAAACCTGAGCTAACTTATCTGTTTACAATTTCACAAGTGGTAGTTTTGGAGACCATGCAGGAAAAAAGACCCTTATAACATTGACAGTCACACCTCCCATAATTCTTTTTCCAGATATGCTTCATCCTCCCCTCAAATTACAGCATTTGATTTCCATCCATTTCTACCTACGTATACTTTGCCATCCAGAATAATGTCCCTCCATTATCATCCCTCTTCTACCTATACTTCAACACTCATTCTGCCACATTTAGTTATTCATTGTACACACAGCGATGGGCTAGCTTTGAAAGTTAACTTCTCTTGGCAGACCTTTTTTAGCCAGTCATCCCCTCCCAAAGTAGGAGATGGTGTCTCCTGTCTCTACATTCTGATAAAAGCTCATGACTACATTTCCTGTGAAATAGAGACCCCCCCTTCTATGCACACACACATATCACACCTACACACACAGACACACATAGTCTTGCAATCTACTTATTGACACATTTTGTTTTCCTCCAAGGACACTCGTAGCTGTGGCGAGGCACAGAATCTTCACTTTCTTTTGAGCTTCCTTGCTGAGGGGTGCAGCCTAATGCAGTACTCGATCAATATTTCCCCCATGGCAAGGATGCAGGCTTTTTATGTAAGTGTGACTTCAACACGCTGATTTTGTTCTGGGGTCAGTTTCTCAACAGGCCTCTAAGCCTCAGAGCAACACAAACTTGGAGGTCATTCAACATCTACACAACTTCTGCACAGAGCTTCACTGAAGGTTCTCCAGGAGACTAGTTTGAAGTTCCATGAGTTGGAAAAATTCTACATATTATTCTCATCCTTTACACTTACTTTTCTCTGCTTTTTGCCCATTTAGAAATCCTCTCTTAATGCCATTGCTAACAGATGTTTAAAACAATCTATACCAGACACGCAGATTTAAAACAAAATCAAATACACCTATCCAGCTATCCAGACAGTTCTTCAGTGAGACTGTTGTACACTCTAACCAGAGAATTTGGTATTTCTCATTGAGACTGAGCAATGCCTATCATTGTCCTTTTACCCCCATCAGGTAATAGCTCTCCTGTGAGTCTATCTCAATGCTAAAAGTAGGATCAAACAAAAGGAGTTTCGAGTCCATAGAAATGAGGTTTTATAACTATTATGAGGATGGCTCTTAAAAGTAAAGCATTTTTATTGTTCTTATTTTTCTCTTATGTTAGAATTAAAGAGGAACTTCCCCAAAGAACATTCATTAGATGCAAAAGTTAGCAAGCAACAAAATAGCAAAATAAACCTCTTCTGGAAATCAAACAATAAAAGACAGGACTGAAACTCCACTTCCACACATGGTCTAATCAGCATTCCTGGATCTTGTTAGAGGTTTCATTTGCCATTATTTGGATATGATGATTTTTATTTCAACATGAAATAAGATGAACAGTTTTTAAAATATTGTAAGATGTGGTTTCTAATTTTAATAAAGAAAGGATGGACAATTTCTTTTCACTTTCAACATTTGCTGAAGAAGTCAGAAAAAGTAAATACCAAAAAAAAAAAAATGCAAAAAAAAAAAAACCACAAAACTTCTTGACATTTCACTGGTTTATTACACCCAAAATTTAGAATGTACTCTACTGTTTTACTAAAAGAGATTTCCCTTTGTTAAATGATAATTAGATTGAAGGAAGTTCCTGGTTTAACAATACTTAAACCTTAAGTTAGTAAATCTATGAAAATGCAAACATTTTGAAAGTGTCCAGATTTTCTTGGGATGGTTTTTCTGGCCCAGTGGCATTGCAGAGTTTATGAAGAAATAAACTAGTACTGGACCCTTTCAACTTCATTATATGCAGCTTTTTAATCCTGTAATTCCTGTCCAAATGTTGTCTTTGGTGGCTTTCACATTTGGAAACTTAGAGGAAAGAGAATATCATTTCATTCTATTTTGTCTTAATTTTATATTAGAAAACATTTTGATAAGTTATAAGCCTTTATTCAAAATGTTCTTACCTATTTATTCATTTTAAAACATACACACACACACCCAACACACACCCATCACATACCCATATGAGAGGGGAACTAAATATTCAGATCTGATTTCATGTTTTCAACTTACCTTGCACCCCAGCCGTAGAAATCCAGAAGATTAGAATGGCATTAATTAAAACCGGCATGATAGATTATCCCAAACACATATACTTAGAAATGGTCCAACAACCGCGGTGGTGCTCGAAATCCTGCTTTCATCTGCGGTGACATGCATGACATTTGAATTTCAGGGCACTGCCAGAAAGCTGGTATAGTGAAATAGTTTCAGTAAATATCAAAGTTCACAGAGGGTAGTGTGAAAAAAAACTAAACAGTGTCTTATTCGTGTTTTCACATCAAGACTCTAAATTCCCCGCTCAATATTTATTTGAGCAGGATAATAGATGTTCAAGTTCCTTGCAGCAGTTGCCAAGTTTCTGAATTTGAAGGATTCAGAAATGCACCCCTGAGGAGGAGAAATGAAGCTCTTGGCTCTCTTCTCAATAGCCAGCAGGTCAGCTCTTTCAGAAGGCAACCAAATGAATCTCATCTGTCCTCATTCTAATGCCATGTCCATGTTTAGTTATTATAAATTCCTCTTCAAACTGGCACTAAGAATTAGGTTCTCTTAATAGTTGTTACAAGTTTGTAGATAATTTTAAAATATATTTTAAATAATTTTGTCAAATAATGCTTCCTGAAATTTTTGAACAAAGTATATTTCCGACTTCTTTAGGCGGGACCAGCAAGAATGGCTAAGACAGGGGTGTGTCAGTTCCCTTCCGAAAAGGCAGAAATAGTTCTGGACAAAATTATTTAAAAACAAAACAACCATTTATAGTTTCTGTAAATTGGGTAAAGAGCATGCTGTTGAGAAATGTTTATTAAAGGAAATCTCCATAAGTCTCACTAAAAAAAGCACTGCTGCTCCCATCCTTCCCTGACCCCTGCGCCATTCTGTGGCTCACAGGTGTGACCCGGGTGGGTAGGCGGGCATTGTGACCAGCAGCTCTGCTGTCCTTCCCCTAGTAGAATGACTTTATAGCCGATCTTGGAAAACATCCACAGCCAAAGACACTGGTGAATACAATAGAGATTATAGTGGGAAACAATCCAGGAAGGCTAACGTCTCTACACGATACTGTTCCGGCAAGTAACAAAATGGCAGCCTACCCGGAAATTTAATAGGCAAATTGGGAGGGAAAAGACAGAAAGTGCCCCACTAAGATAATACTCACCGCCGGTGGTCCGGAAGTCCCTGGTCATATAACAACTGTGCCCAATCAGAGAAACTTGAGAGGGCCCTGGGAGGGGCTAGTCCCTGGTTAAATGTGGAGCAGACTTGTACACTCCCTGAACTTTGACAGCATCTCCTAAATCTCATACAGTTTAAGAGACAAAACGTAGGATGTTTAGCCGGTCAGTGTGTTTAAGCATGACCTCTGACCCATAATGGGTAGACTTGATCAAGCTATGCTGACTCAGGAATGACTCCTTGGAAGTCAGACTGAAAAATAAAAAGAAATAAAACCTGAGCAATGACATCCAAATCTATAGGCCACAAGACTCAAATGCCACAGAATTAGTCTGGGCTACTTACTGAACAGAGAAACATGTTAGCAACTGCAACCCCACCAGGCAGCCGGGGCAAATGGGAACTGAGAGCCCCCAGCTTAAAGCTGCTGCCTCAGAAGATCATCAGGAGGGCCTGGGAGTGCTTGCCAGGGTACCCACCAGCAAGGGACACGAGGGAGCTTTGACTGCGGTAGAAACCGGGGATCCCATGGGGTGGTATGTCTGCGTGGGGCCTGACGGCTGGGCATTTGTAGCTGTCTGCTTGGAGCACTTTCTGAAGGTGGGTTTCTCCACACCACAGGCTAACCGGGTGTTTGGGGCCGAGATGAAGCAGCAGAAGTCGGGGACCCCATTGGGCAGCAATCCACATGGAGCCTGACCGTCGCCCATATCAGCAGCTGTCTCAGAGTGAATTTCACGGGGTTAGAAACCTCCTTTGAGGTTGTTGGGGATACACCCTACCTCTGCAGGCCCGGGAAGCCTCAGCTGCACAAGGGCAGAATTCGGGGTGTGTACTGTACATGCAGGAGCCTGTGCCCAGGGGAGCCAGGGCCCTGGGGCAGGCAATGAGCATAGAGCCCAGGACGTGGGGTAGAGCTGGGGGGAGGGTATGAAGCACCTGCCTGATTCCAAGGCTTAATTGACACAAATTTGCATATTCCCGTTACGGGGGGGGGGGTGGAATCTGGACCCCATTGGCAGAGTGCAGCCAGGAGTGCTGACCAGGGCACTCCTGAATAAGAGATACCTGGGGGCCCCTGGTTGCTGATGGACACCAGGACCCCATCAGACAGCCAGTCCGCATGGGGGCACTGTTGCCAGGTTAAAGCTGGGGCCTCAGGAAGGCTTCCCAGGGGTAGACTCCTACTCGGAGGACACTGGGGTCACTGGGGTGCCCCTGCAGCCCGAGGCCCGGTGGCAGGACACAGAGTCCGCATAAGCAGACCTGGCAGTTGAGGCCGGAAGGAGACCAGCAACAGGGCAATGGTGGGCAGGCCACATCACAGGGGAGAGCTAGTCGGGGGATGGGGTATCAGCCTAATCGGACAAGGCCTAGGTACATTATGGAATATGCCCCTCAAAAGCAGAGCTGGAGGTTTCTCAACTGCCTCCCTAGGAAATGGCCAACCTAGGACAGGGTATCTGCTGTATGGAGACCCAGGGGAGTCCTGATTCCCCCAGAAGGTCTGGAGCCTGGCATGCAGCAAGTCTGCATGGTGACTGCCTGTTGCCCTTTCCCACCTATCGACTAAGAGCAATTCTCAAAAGTGGGCTCGCTCCATACCACGGGCAACGCTGGTGGTGGAGGCCTGACTTTCACAGGCTTCGAGGGCAAGGTCTGCCCAAAGCCAGCTTTTAGGGTACATAGTGCCCATGTGCAGGCCTCCCAGGCAAAGGTAGCCAGGGACCTGGAAAAGAGGGCAAGCATCCAGAGATACCAGGCCCCAGGAGCATGCTCTTAGCGAACAAAGAATCTGCCTAATTCTAAGCCCCAACCTATGCAGTCCCTCTGAAGGCCTAACTAAAGCAATCTGGATTGCCTAGCACTGCATGGATCACACGGAGGCCATGCTTCCTCCAGTCAGAGATGAGCCCTCCTGCCCCGGGGATCCCTGGTTGCTGGAAGCCAACTGACAGAATATGGACCACTCATGTACAGGCCACACAAGTGCAAGTAGCCAGGGTAACTGGGAACCGGGAACTGGGTGATGTTGGCTGAGGCTGGGTCACAGGAGGGGGCAATTAGGATGCCGGGCACCTGCCCAATACTGGGGCTTCACAATAAAATGGCGCATACTTTCCCTGAAGGTAGAGCTGGATGAATCTGTTCTGCCTTGCGGCAGTGGGGCAGGAAGGGGTGTCTGGGAAACTCCGAAATGAGAGACACCTGGGATCCCTGACTGCTGGAGGAGCCATTGGGCAGTCGCTTCCACTAGGAAAAAGCAGTCAACAGGTCAAGCCGGAGCCTCAGAAAGGATTTCAGGCTCTCCCCACCCTGGCAGCTAGGAGGTATTTGAGGACTGGCTTGAGTTCTGCAGGCCACTGAGGGCCCCAAAAGCTAAGGGCTGGCTGACATGGTGTAGACCACATATATACGGGCTGTGTAGGTCAGAGTGGTCAGGGACCTTGACCTGGGCAGTGTCAGGCGAGGGAGGTCACAAAAGAGGGCCATTAGGGAACCTGGCATCCACCTAATTCTAAGGCTTAACCTCCACAAATTCATATATTCCCCTGAAGACGGAGCTGCAGAAATAAGGTGGGCCTTGCCTGGGCAGGGCTAGACAGTGGAGGATCCTCCGTAAGAAACACCTGAGGAGCTCTGGTGGTTAGAGAAGCCTGTTACCCATTAGGAAGCCAATGCAAATGGAAGCAATGCAGACTGTTTTTAGCTGCTGCCTCAGAAGGATTTTCAGGAGGTGGGGCTCCCTCCACCCTGAGGTCATTCAGGTGCCTGGGTTCAGGCTGGAGTTCCACAGGCCTGGAGTGCCCCCTGCAGCCCAAGGCCGTTGTGGTGTGCCCACGGTGCAAGCGCGGGTCTCCCAGGTTAAATTGGCCTGGGATCCGGGAAAGGGAAGACTTGGAGGTTTTTCAACAGCCTCGCTCAGGAAGCACCAGGCCCATAGACACCAGTGGATCCTGGTTCCTAAAGAAGCTTAAGACCCCATCCAGAAGCACGTCCATTAGTTGGGGTCCCCTAGAAGTGATTTCCATAAGGTGGGTTCCCTTCTCCCGCATTACTTTTTGAGTGGTGGAGGCCTAGCCAGTGTTTCACAGACTCTGAGGGCTGGGTCTGCCCAAGACTGGCTTATAAGGATATGTATGTGCCTGCATACGGGTGTAGGTGTAGCCAGGGACCTGGAATAGGGCAAGCGTCTGCAGATGCCAGGGCGGGGGAGCAGACTCTTGAAGTTATAAAGCATCTGCCTAATTCCAAGCCCTACCCCCATGTCATTGTGCGTATTCTTCCCAAAGACAGTCCTTGAGAAATCTGGAGTATCCCCCAAAAAGAGACACTTGGGAATGGTGCTGGATGCAGAAGCCTGGACCTCAGGAGACAGTATGGCCACATGGGACTGACTATTGCTCATTTTGGCAGCTCAATAATTTTCGATTTTTGGGTACTTGGCTCCCTCCATTTTTGAGGCTACGCAGGTGACCCCTCCATCGGCCGGGAGGGCCCAGCAGCCAAAGGGCAGCCAAGGGGGTATGAACTGCACATGCATGGGCCAAGGTAGTCAGGGATCTGGAAAAGTGCAAGTGCGCTGTGAGGCCGGATCACAGAATAGACGATGTCTGGACTGCCTTGCCAGGGTGGGGTGCAGCAGCAGGGCCAGGGTACCCTCCAATAAAAGACACCTGGCAACAATTGCTGGTGAAACCTGGGGTGCCTCGGACAGCAAGGCCATACAGGGGTGTCTGTCCACCTTTGTAGCTATAGGCTCAGAGTGATTCCTTTTTTTTTTTAAGATTTTATTTATTTATTTGACAGAGAGAAAAACAGCTAGAGAGGAAACACAAGGAGGGGGAATGAGAGAGGGAGAAGCAGACCTCTCTGCCGAGCGGGGAGCCCAATGCAGGGCTCAATCCTGGGTCTCCGGGATCATGACCTGAGCCAAAGGTAGTTGCCCAACCAACTGAACCACCCGGGTGCCCCATCAGAGTGATTTTTGAAAGGTGGGCTGCATCCATGCCAGAGGCTAGGAAGGGGGTTGGGGCCGGGCTGGATTTCCATAGGCTTGGAGTACTGGGTCTGCCAGAGGCTAGCTTATAGGTTATGTGCAGTGTGTGTGCGGGCCGTGCAGGTCAAGGTAGCCAGAGACCAGGAACAGAGCAAGTCTTATAAGAGTTAGGGGTTCACAGGAACAGGCTCTTGGGGTTACGAGTCATCTGCCTAATTCCAAGTCCCAACCTCCATGATTGTAATTGAGATATGAACGTGCATATTCCCGGTGAAGGCAGACTTTGAGGAGTCTGGACTCCCTTGCAGGGCTAGATCAATGGGATGGCAGGGGTATCCTGCAATAAGAGACTCCTGGGAACTCTGACCGATGCAGAAGCCCAGGACTTCAGCATGCAGCAAGTCAACCTGAGGATTGACTGTTGCCCCTTTCTCTGGCTGTTTCAGAGCTATTTGGGGGCAATTAAAGCAATTAAAGCTGCTGCCTTAGAAAGATATTCAGGGTTGGGCTCCTTTGTCCTGGAGGCTATGCAGGTAGTTGGATACTGGCCCTGGCTTCAGAAGCCAGTATCCGGAGGATACTGCCCTCCTGTCTTAGGGCAAGGCTGAGCAGGCCAGCTTGGGTCCCTCATCTAATAAGAGATACCTTGGAGTCCCGGTTGATGGCAAACCCTGGAACCCTTACAAGCAGCAAGTTCAAATCAAGACTGACAGTGGCCAACCTACGGCTTCTGCCTCCACGTGATCGGGGGCCAGGCCCTACCCCGTTAGCCTGGAGGGGCCCAGCTGCTTCAGGCCATCTGAAGGACCGCCTGCTCAAGATCAAAGCAGTTCAAGGTAGCTAGGAACCTGGGAAAGGGTATGGATCCTGGTGGGCCATGTTACGGGATAGGATGGTGTGGACAAGGGCATGTGCCTCAACTCAGACTGTAACCTATGCCAATACAAGGATCCCCTGGCAGACAGAGCTGGAGGGTACTGGTCTGCCTTGCCTGGATGGGGCTGGGCTTTCTCACTGGGGTGTTATCTAATAAGACACTGAAGCAGCCCAGAACCCCTTCAGGCAGGAAGTGCAAATGGAGACCGATAGTGGCCAATTTGCCGCTGGAACCCCCAGGGTGCTACTTGGTGGTGGGGACACTCCGCATTGTGCCCTATGCAAGTACTGGTGTCTGATACCACTTCCATTCCTTGGAGGTCCCCAGCTGTCTCAGGGGGATGAACCGCACATGTAACCAGGGATCTGGAACAGAGCCCTGGTCTTGGGAGGCTGGATTAGAGAAGTGGCTCTTAGGGGCAAGATATGTGAGTACTTGCAATCTCTATCCTTCCCTACAGGCACTATACCCTCTGAAGCAGAGATTCAGGTCACTTGCCCCTGTGGTCCTACTGGGCCAGGAGTGCTTTCCAGGTATCATCTAATAAGAGACTCTTGAGAGCCTTGTGGGAAGGAAAAGCCTTGGACCCACTCAAGCAGCAAGTTCAAATCTGGATGGACTTCCCTCAGATTGTAGCTGCTACATCAGGGGGATGTTTGGGGCTGGTCCCACCCACACTAACCCTATGTGGGAGTTTGGGTGTGGGCCCTGGCTCCTAGAGCTGCAGGGCCCCAGCAACCCCCAGGGACTGAGGTGGAGCTGACTGCGTGTGCACCGGCCAAAATAGGATGTCGGGTTAGCCGGGAGCCTGGAACAGGGCCAGTGTCAGGAGAGGCTGTGTCATAGGTGTGTGGACTCTTGGGGATACAAGGTGTCCACTTAACTGTAAGGACTACCCATGAATCCTGTAATACTGTTCTGTGCATGTGCAGTATGCACAGGCCGGGGCAGCCAGAGATCTCTTATAGGACCAGGCTCTTGGGATTACAAATCATCTGCCTTGCTTCCAGCCCTAACCTAAACAAACACACTTATTCCCCCTGAAGGAAGATCAGGAAGATGTTGGACTGGGCAGGGTGTTGGTGGGCAGAATAGCCAGGGCATCCTCCAATAAGAGACCCCTCAGAGCCTTGAATTCTGGAAAAGACTGGGACTTCGTTAGGCAGCCAGTACAAGTAGGACTGCCTCTCACCCATTTAAAGCTGTCATGTCAGAAAGATTTTCAGGGAAGTTATCCCTCTACCCAGGAGGCTAGGTAGGTGGTTGGGGACCATCGTGAGCTGGAGGGCCTATGGCCACATATATGGTGCATAGAGCATGTGTGTTGGCTGTGAAGGTCAGGGTAGACAGGAACCTGGAATGTTGACCTTTTGTGGGTCAAAGACATCTCCCTGATTCTAAGCCCAAACCTTCATAAATGCACATATATGTACTCTGACTGGAGTATCCTTTAATAAGAGAGACCTGGGAATCTTGATTGCTAGGGAAGTCCAGGACCCCATCAGACAGGCAGGCAGTCAAATGGGCACTGTTTTGAGTTTAAAGGTGATACCTCAGAAGGATTTCGGGGGTGAGCTCCCTTCATCCTGACAGTAATTGTAAACCAGCCCAACTCCACATGCCTCAAGGTCCCTGGATGTCATGTTCAGCTATTGTGTACACACTGCACATTTGTTGGCCATGTCAATTGGAAAGCGAGAGACATAGGACCTGTAATTTATGGAGAATCCAGGTCTCAAGAGCAGTCCTTGGGGTTCTGTGGCAACCTCTTTATTCCAAGCCCTAACCAGCCCAAGTGCACATGTGGAGACCAAGGCAAGTCACCCAAAATGTGTCACTTTGGCATATTAATAATTTTGAATTAAAGTCATGTAAGATACAGTGGAAGGAAGATACCTAGACTGCCTCTCTTTGTCCCCAGAAAGCAGTATGTAAACCTTCCATGTAAAAAGGAGACATCTTGCATCAGGAGGTAAAGATATCCTATCACCGGAGATAGGGAACTCAGAGCCAAGAAGGCTGTATAAATAAGCATTTTAATTTTGCCAGTTTACCACATATGTCCAAATTCTGTTTTAAATCCCTTACCAATTGAAGCTCCCAAACATGTTTTCTTTGCCCTATTTCTTGCAGATTTATTGCTTTTTTGTCTAAAAAATATAACAGCTGCCTGCCTTAGTCATTTGTTTGAGTCTCAATTTTAATATTTGGCCTCTGTGCACAGAAAATTTTTTTTTCTCCTGTTAATCTATCTTATGTCAATGTAATTCTTGGGTCAGCTGGAAGAATGTTGAGGAGTACAGAAATATTTTTCCTCCGCAAAACTTGGTATAATCAGCAGGATAAACTTCCCTGGCTGAACACAACTGTAGGTGAGAGATATCGAGCCACCTGACAAGAGCTGGAAATAGGTAGGAATTTTTGCCACATCAGCCTCTGGCTCTCTGCCCCAAGGTTGGGGGGGGGGGTTGTCTAATGTACCAGCAAGTGGTGAGAGTCCTTCTCTCTCTTTCTAAATTTAGATAAGCTGGAGAAAATATTTGTGGAATCAGTTGCTTGAACTTGGCCAATCTAGTAAATATAATAGAATAGTCTTGGTTTGATTGATCATTTCCTCCCTGAGGTGGTCAATGTTTTCCCTTATGTTATTTGTCATAAATAGGAATTACTAAGGCGAAAGAATGTTAGCATGGGCCCTATCAGCCTGCTGTTCCAGTTGGGCTCATAGCTTGTTGTGTGCACAGTTCTTCTCCAACTGGGGTCTGTTTGGACAAACTTTGCCGTGGGCTTCCTTCGTAAAAACAGATGAAGTTTTTCCTTTCATCTTGTTCTATGTCCCAAGAGCTTGACTTTGTGACCAACAAGAATATTCTGTTTGTCCCCACCATCCAGAGGGTACACTTACTTGGATATACCTTGGTGGTCAGTTGAATAGACTGGGGTTCTGAAACAAAAGGTTATAAGCAACAGTCTGTCCAGCAATGCCAGGGGAGTTTGTCATAAGAGGTTGCTGCCCAAAGGGACCTTTGTCGTCTTAAACTTTGTTGCTTCTTAGACCTAGAAAAGTCCATACCAGTAGTACCTGCCTGGTGAAATAGCTTAGGGGGTCCTGAGACTGGAGACATCTTACATTTCCATGGGAAACCAGAGACACTGTCTTCACTACACCATCCTTTTTATTATTGGACAAGGGCCAATAACACGCCAAACACTGATGATGGTTTTGTGGTAGAGAAAAAGGATTTTATTGTAGGGTGCCAAGAAAGAAGATGGGAGAAAATTTCTCAAATCTGCCTCCCCAAAGGGTGGAAATTTGGTGTATTTAAGGACAAGGGATTAGGAGGTGACAGGATGTATAGATTGATTTGAATATGCTGATCCATTTTATGGAAAACAGAGGCATCCTCCGTGTCCTTCTTTCTGGGTATGGGAATTCAGGAATCCCGGCTTTTCATGGGACTCATGTTCATTAAATGGCAGTATAAGCATGACAACTTGGGGACATCTCAAAATGTGTAATCACAGAAGTTACTTTCATTTACTTTTGAACCTTTCCGTGCAACTGCAAGAATTCTTCCCCGTTTGCTCCAGTATCAGCTAGTCTTACTGGTGGTCAGACAACTTCTGCAAAACAAGCTCATAAATCAATCAGGTTAACCAGAGTTTCCTTAGAGTAGAACAGCCAAGCATTTTTTAACTCAACATATTGGTTTTAGTCCCCTCTATCATTTGATCAATCCCCAGTCTTGAGGGATTGGGACGATGACCACTCTAGCTACTTCCTGCTGATTTTAGGGGCCCAGTTTGGGGCTTCAGGAATGAAATTACTTTGCACTTACTTGGAAGTATATTCTTGTTCCTGGCTCTGTATGTACATGTTGCATAATTAAGATATTAGTTCTTTCTTTGACTATCTTGAAATAATGCTGTGCACACATTTTGTCATTCCAGATCTACCAATTAGTATGATTGCATATGGACATGTCCATTTTTTTTATTTAAAGATTTTATTTATTTATTTGACAGAGAGAAATCACAAGGCAGAGAGGCAGACAGAGAGAGAGAGAGGAGGAAGCAGGCTCCCTGCCGAGCAGAGAGCCCGTTGCGGCCCCAATCCCAGGACCCTGAGATCATGACCTGAGCCAAAGGCAGAGGCTTTAACCCACTGAGCCACCCAGGCACCCTGGACATATCCATTTTTATTCATCCCTATAACATCAATGCCTTAGAGGATCCATGAAAATAAACCTGAAAAACAGTCTCATCCCAAATCCCCATGTCACTATATCCAATTTTTTGAAACACAGTCAACTGGTTCTCATGTTATCAGGAGTCTATGTTAATACTGTAAGACTCACACTCTGTCCTTCATGAATGGACAAGTCAAAGGGCTTTCTTATATCTGGAAGTCCCAATGCTAGGGCCTTTAACAAATTTTTTTAACGACATGGAATATCTGGTGACATTATCCTGTCCAATTAGAGTTCATTGTTTCCTCAGTTGAGGGCTTCATAGAAGGGCTTAGCTGTGAATCCAAAGTTGGGAATCCAGAATTCTGCCATATCTAAAACTCTGCACAGCTGCCTCTAGATAGTGGGTTACCACAACCCAGGCTAATGCCTCTTTCCTATTAGGAAGGAAACTTATTTGCCCCTGAGAAGACCATTCAAAATAGCAGGTATTTCACAGAGGTTTGAGACATTTGCCCCTCTTTTTTGGATACCTCATCCCCAATCAGCCAGAAAGTTCTGAGTCAAAATAGTCTTCAGTCTCTCATCCTACTGGCTATCAAAGTGTCATCCACATATTGAAGCAAGGCACCCTCTGTGAGCTGAAGTTCTTCAAAATCTTTAGCCAGCATCTTACCAACAATAGGGCATCCTCACTTGGAGAAGTACAGTACAGCAATATTGCTGCTTAATCTTGGTGTTCAAGTCTTCCCATTCAGAGGCAAACAGTTCCTGAGATTCTGGACTTAGAGGCACACAGAGAAACACATCCTTTAAGTTGAGCACAGAGAACCAGTGAAAAACTACACAAAGTGATGAAGAAGGTATAAGAATTAGGCACCACCAGGTGACCATATTCCATTATTTGTCCAATTGCTCTGAGGTCTTGGACAAAGTGCTCTTTTTTTTGTGCAGTCTTCTGAATCAGCATGATTGGAATGTTGGAGGTGAGAGACAAGACTGAATTAGACTGTTCCAAAGAGGCAATCACCAAAGGCTGAAAATCTCATTTAATATGTTTCCTTTGGGTGCCTAGGTGGCTCAGTGGGTTAAAGCCTCTGCCTTCGGCTCAGGTCATGATCTCAGGGTCCTGGGATCGAGGCCCGCATTGGGCTCTCTGCTCAGCAGGGAGCCTGCTTCCTCCTCTCTCTCTCTGCCTGCCTCTCTGCCTGCTTCTGATCTCTCTCTGTAAAAAAATTTTTTAAAAAATCTTTAAATCTTCCCCCTTAGGGAACAATGTTTTAGGTTTGGAATCTTTGCCTTTAGTGCAAAACCTCACCTGGATAGGTACTACGGTTTTTGCCCATCCAGTCTTCCCATCTGTCCACACTGGGGTTTACCTTTTGTAGAATCTCTTCTGACAAGTCCATTGGTTGTTCCTCTACTTACTGTAATATTGCCTGGAATGCACAAGTCACTCTAGTAGTACTTTAATATCCCTTCACCCAGACAAAAAAGTGACTTGAGTATGGAGCTTATTCAGAAAGTCCCTTCTGAACAGTGGAGTGGGGCACTCAGGCATATATAAAAAACTATGTTTCAGATAAGTTCTTCCAATTTGACAACGTAGGGGTTGGAAGAACAGTCTTTGGGAAAGTTCTCCCTGATACTCCCATTACTTTCAAGGAGGATACTTTTATTGAGCAAGTATTTAATGCACAATAGGCGGTGCCTGTGTCAATCAAAAACTCAGTCATTCATCCTCCATTTTCAGCCGTGCCAGGGCTCCTTGTGAGGAAGGTTAATAGAGCCTGTGGGTTGTAATAGAGTGAGGGCTTCATCACTCTTGATCATTCTCAGTAAGCTGGGACATTTCAAGAGTAATGAGAGCTTTGTTTAATCTAGGGGCAATTTTTTTTTCCAATGGCTTTCTTGTTTACAGTAGGCACTTTGCCGAGGTCCTATTGTAGCATGCCCCTTCTAACTCTTCTCGCCAGCAATTCTTGCCTTGGGTCTATCATCTCTTTGTTCTTCCTGTGTGAGGGCAGTGGCAGGCAAGGTTGCTTGTTTCATCTTGCATTGGTTATTTTTTTTCCTGTTTATGATCTCTACTGTTAAAGACCTTAAATGCAATTTCACTCAGTTGTGACATAGACATTCCTATGGCCCCTTCCAACCTCTGTCATTTCTTTTGAATATCTAGGATGCTAGCCTAATTCTCCCTAGCACTTACATCTCAGCTGGGGTCAGCCACCAGCACCATCATAGCAGCTGTCGCCCTTATCAGATTGGCCAGAGCCCCAGCCTGGAGCATATAAGCTACTTCTAACATCATTCTCCACTCTTTTTCCATAAGAAGAGTGGTTAATAAACTGTGTACATTTGCCCAGATGAAATTACCCATGGCAAAATTGGGGAGAACAAGTTTTTCCATTCCTTTGGAATCATCTCTATACGTTGGCATATAATTTTTCCAATTAAACAAGCTAGAAGTGGAGAAAAAGGGAATGTACTTAAATCATTTCAACCGGTGGGTCACCACTGTGACCTTGCCTTAAATGGGCACTTGCCTTAAAGGGAATTTCCCTGACTGAATCTAAGTGACTCTCTGGTCAAATTTTGCTCCCTGCCCTGTTGGTTATGAGGAGAGACTATTCATTTTTGTTCTGACTCTTCATGAGCCTAGGACCTTGAGTCCAGAGCTTGGAGATTTGTATAGCTAGAGCCTCTGCTGTACCTCCCTATGAAGGTCGAACTGGAACCTTTGGTAGATTCAGCTGTATTAGTTGAAGGGTCATCCTGTCACTCATGAGACTCTGGTAAAACACTCCCCTGTAGGGATTTATTCCCCTGTTGGACCATGATTTTTCGTTTCTTCTGTATCAGCTTATTCTGCTGCAACAGCATGAAAGATTGTACAGACAGAATATCATCCATCTCATTTCTCCTCTCTGTTACAGAACAATTCTAACTGGAGAATAGTATTATAATCCAAAGGCCCATGCTCAGGTTACATTTCTTCTGAGTCCAGGGAGCATTGTGGCCAAGCAATATTACAGAAAAATATCATCTAGTTTTTCATGGGATCATAACTACAAGCTGCCCAGTTTTTAAGTATGCAAACCAAAGGGCTGCATGAAAAGATCAAATTACTATTACCCATGCTTTAGCTTTAATTTATTTCCCTTATCCTAAGCAAGATATTGCCTAATATAATGCTAGCAAAACTAGATGTGCTTTATCAAAAATTCAAGAAATAATAAAACAAGAGGACTTCTATGGGTAGGGTCCCTAACTCTTCCTTGATGTCAGGGTTTCCTTCGGTGAAGACTTCCTTTCAGAAGTCAAAGCTTCCTTGTAGAACAATATCAAGTTGGCCCCTAGAAGAGAATCAAAGAGAAGAGAAGAAGAATTTGTCCTATGCTGTCATACATGAAGTATTCAACAACAGACTTTTTCCAAATCAAGTCCTGTTTTTCCACCACAAAAATGACACTAAAATGTGGAAGGTTGGCATCATCCTACCGTGCGGGAATCCCTAGGCACCTCCCTGGATCAACGGTCCTGACAGCTGCTGGACACCTTCACAGAATCCTGGGCAAGCAAGGGGCAGTGAACCATAGATTTATTTGTATTTTATTTATTATCTGATTACTGTAACTAGGACTTCCAGTACTATATTGAATAAAAGTGGTGAGAACATCCTTGTCTTGTTCCTGACCTTAGGGGGGAAAGCTCTAAATTTTTCTCCATTGAGTATGTAGGTTTTTCATAGATGATCTTTCTTATGTTGGGGGTGTATTCCCTCTAAACCCACTTTGTCAAGAACTTTTATCATGAATGGATGTTGTATTTTGTCAAATGCTTTTTCTGCATCTATTGAAATAATCATATGGGTTTTTATCCTTTCTCTTATTGATGTGATGTATCACATTATTGATGTGCAAATATTGAACCACACTTATATCCCAGGAATAAATACCATTTTATCGTAGTGATTGATTTTTTTAATGTATTATTAGATTCCATTTGCTAGTATTTTGTTGGGGATTTTTGCATCTATATTCATCAGAGATACTGGCCTATAGTTCTCCTTTATTTGTGGTATCTTTATCTGATTTTTATATCAGGGAAATGTTGACCTCAGAATGAATTTGGGAGTTTCCTTCCATTTAGGGGAATAGTTTGAGTACAATAGATCTTAAGTCTTCTTTATATGTTTGGTAGAATTTGCCTGTAAAACTGGTCTTGGACTTTTGCTTATTGTGAGTTTTTTATTACTAATTCAGTCTCCTTGCCAGTAATTAGTTTGTTCAAATTTATTTCCTCCCACTTCAGTTTTGGTAATTTATATGTTTCTAGGAACTCACCCATTTCTTCTAGGTTGTCTAGTTTGTTGGCATATAGTTTTTCATAATATTTTCTGACAATTGTTTGTGTTTCTGTGATATTGGTTGGTATTTCTCCTCTTTCATTGGTGATTTTGTTTATCCAAGTCCTTTTTTTTTAGGAGTCTGGATAGAGGCTTTTATCCATTTTGTTGATGTTTTCAACCAACTCCTGGTTTCATTAATCTATTCTACTATGGGGTTTGTTTGTTTGTTTGTTTGTTTAGTTTCTGTTTTGTTTACTTCTGATTTTTTTTTCCTTATTTCTGCTGGTTGTAGGTTGTTTGTTCTTTTTCTAGCTCTATTAGGTGTAAGGTTAGGTTGTTTGAGATTTCTCTTGCTGCTTAAGGTATGCCTGTATCACTATAAATTTCTCTCTTAGAACTGCTTTTGCTGCATCCCAAAGATTTTAGATGACTGTGTTTTCACTTGTCTTCATTTATTTCCTTTTTGATTTCTTGGTTGACTCATTCATTGTTTAGTATCATGTTATTTAATCTATGTATAATTGCATTCTTTCCAGATATTTTCTTTTGATTGATTTCTAATTTCATAACATTATGGTCAGAAAAGATGTATGGTATGGCTTTGGTATTTTGAATTTGTCTCTTTTATTGTCAAGACTTATTTTTTGGCCCATATGTGATCTATTCTGGAGAGTGTTCCATGTGCACTTGAAAAGAATGTGTATGCTGCTCTTCTGGAATGTTCTGAATATATCTTTTAGATGTATCTGGTTCAATATGTCTCTCAAAGTCACTGTTTCCTCATTCCTCTGAATGATCTATCCATTGATGTAAGTAGGGTGTTAAAGTCCCCTACTATTATTATATTACTATTAATTGCTTCCATGTTTGTTAGTAGCTGCTTTATGTACTGGGGTACTCCTGTGTTGACTGCATATTTACATTTGTTATATTTCTTATTGGACTGTTCCTTTCATGATTATATAGTGTCATTCTTTGTCTCTTATTATAGTCTTTCTTTTAAAGTTTTTTTTTTTGTCCAGTTTGGTCTTAGTAGTGTTGTCAGTGCATTCAACTAACTCCGAGGATTGAGGATGGTATTCACAATGAAAATGTTGTAAAATCAGCCAAACAGCACAGACATGTCAAAGTACCTGACCAGTACAATGGGTTTCTTAATCACTATAAACTTTGAGAGTGATATCCCAAGTAGGGACAATATTTTCTAACATAATTTTAGCCACAGATGAGCCTTTGGAAAGCTTCAGTCCAGTGAGAAGACATACAAACCATTACTAAAATATTTTGTCCTTGAGATGGAGGGAGCTGTATGAAATCCATTTGCCAAGCCTCAAATTGTTCACTTGGCAATTTAACATGCCCAGGACCAGTATGGATAGGTTTCCTAGGATTGTAATTTGGACAAAAGGAAAAACCAAGATAGGCACTTTTTGTGGTAGGTTAACATTTCCCCACTAATATTGGTTCATGAACACTACCTTTTTATCAGTAGAACAGTAGTTTAATGCATATACAGTCGTAAGTAGTGGGAATCTTAGAATTTCTGGTAGGGCTGGGTAGTTATTTGGTTCAAACCAGAGTTCTTTTTATCAAACCAATTATTACATTTCTTATATTGTTCTTTCCTGGAGCCAATTTTTGGGCATCTCTAATCAGTTTTTCTCAATTGTCATTTGAGACACTATCCCTTTGAAACATGACAGTGGTTTAACTATTGGTCTCTGCAAGAGAGACATATTTGGAAATATCAGCAAGGTAGTTTCCTTTGACATGCTGGAAGTCAAGTCTGGAAGGTCTGAAAAGCTTAATAATAGCTAGATCGCATGGCAAAAGTATGGTATCTAATACATTTTGGACATAGGAAATATTTTTAAATGTATTCTCATTGGGGGTAAGGAGATCTCATTGTTTCCATAGCATTCCAAAATTATGAGCAACCCCAAAGGTTTGGGCCGAAGTAACCAAAGATAAAGATGCTGCCTCAGTGACTTCAAAGGGAGTTGTAATCACATGCGTGGCACAATATTTACCATTTTTATTCTTTAATTAGTAACCATCAGTAAAATATGAAAATGCATTGGTAGTAGGGTTGTTTAGAGGGATTTCCTATAAATTATTGCAAAGAGTCAAAAGGTGCAGATCTCCATCCTCAGCCATTGGGTTTTTTCACAGGCAAAAAAGGAGAGTTACAGGGACTAGTGTAGCAGATGAGACCCTGAGCCTTGTAATCTTCTGTAATGGGCTTGATACTTTGAAGGGGTTCTCCACTTATAGGGAATTAATACTAGGGAGAGGTTTTGAGTGATCTATTTGAATCTTGATGGGAGATACACTGTAGACTCTGTGGATATCATTGAAGATTTTACCCATAAAGAGGACGGTGGTTGATCTAATAGGAACAAATGATCAATGTCCTCAGACTCAGCTATTGGGTCTTTAGAGACTGAGTACAGGAAACATGCCAAAGCATCAGTTTTTTTCCTTGCTTGACCATTTTAGTTACTACTATCAAATTCTAGAATTATTTTCCCCTTTGGGGAAGAAAGAAATGCTTGCATGGTATTTTTCTAAGAGATCTCAAAATAATACAGGTAGAGGAACCAAAGAGAAAATAATGTGTACTCCCAAAGGACCTAGACAAAAAGGAATAGATTCAGAGACAGGAACTTATTGGGGTTTATTAGAGCCTGCCTCTATTTGAACTGGTTTAGCACTCTACGTCAGGGGCTGCTTTATAGCAATGGGGTTGAGCACCAAGAATGAAGCTCTGGTGTTAGTATGAACAGGGAGAGATTCGTTCCCAATCCAAGGAATTGTTTCTCTGATCTGATTGAGAGAGAAGATTGGGAAGAGCCCCTAGCTCCTTGGAGCCCCATCAGTGGAAACTAGGAGGACATTAAAAAGTTGGCCAGAGGGTTCAAGGCATCTGAAGCACTTAAATTTGTAACAATCTTTTTTTTTTCAGTGTCCTAGTTCTTTGCAATAATAGCAGAAATGAAGTTGCTAGTTTTGCTTGGAGGTCTTAATTCCCTGGCGTTGAACACTAAAAATTTTAGTAGTCTTTCCTTTAAATAATTCATATAGGGTGCAAGTGAGCTGGTTTGCCAAATTAACTAAATCTGGAGTGGATATAATTTCCCATTCTGTCATGGCCTTTTTAACTTAAAAGGGAAAGATCTCAGATCTATCCATTAATAAACAAAGTGTTAAGTGCTACCTAAGGGGATTCAACATCTAATAGAAGACCAGAATTTTTTTTTAAAGATAGTTTTGAATCAAGTGTAATAATCATGGACAGATTCATCAGGCTTTTGTGTTCAAGACTGAATTTTCATCCAATCAACAGGCTTTCTAAAAAAGCCACTATAGGGGCACCTGGATGGCTCAGGTAACCATCTGCCTTCAGGGCATGATCCTGGGATCTCAGGATGGAGCCCAATATCTGGGTTCCCTGCTCAGTGAGGAGTCTTCTTCCCCGACTCCCTCTGCCTTCTGTTCCCCCTGCTTGTGTGCTCTCTCTCAAATAAGTAAAATATTTTTAAAAAATAAAATAAAAAGCTGCTATAATTCCTTAGTGGAGCTCTCCAGCAAGTGTTCAAGTCTTGTCAAAAGTTAAGGCTCTGTTTCTCTAAATCTCTTTCAAGATGTTCCCATCAGGCTAGTTTCATCTAACATTTGGACTGATTCTCATCCACAAGCATGTGGACTAATTGATATAAATCTGAGAAATCAGGTAGGCAAGTTTGAAAAACTACGTTAAATTCTTCAAACATACGAGGGGTCCTCAGTCACTATAGGAATCTCTTTATGGCTCACAATGCAGCCTTGGTCCAGGAATGTAAGAAACTTGGGATTTATTTAGATTCCTCAGAAGATTTAACTTTAAAGGGGCAGGTTTTAATAGGTTCAGGAGAGGAAGGGGTAGAGGAAGTTTCAAAGGAAAATGTAAATTCAGCAAAAAGATTAGAATGAGGGATCAGAAGGTGTAGAAGAGATGGGAAAGGTTCAGAGAGACTAGATGAAGGTGATGCCAGAGATGGGGCCTGAGCATAAGACAGCTGTTATGTCAAGAAGATGAGGGAGGGAAAAAAGGAAACCTCACAAGGCTCTTTCTTTCTTTCTTTCTTTCTTTCTTTCTTTCTTTCTTTCTTTCTTTCTTTCTTAATTTTTGCCTCTGTTAATAGATTGTATTTTACAGAAGTGATTTTAGATTCCTAATGAGGTTTGGAAGTTTCCAAATACCAATTAAAAGGGAAATTCATTCAGTTTTGCCAATTTTAGGTCATGGCTGTCCAACTCAGTTTTGAGAAAATTAAGTTTGGGGAGACTGAAGTTTCCCCAAAATGCCTGCTGAAGTTCTAAATTACTTTTGGTTAAGTCAATCCACTTGGTTATAAATGTCCATTCAGAGGGATGATAGTTTTTAAACATAAAACTTACCAAAGTCCCACGAGTTGGGGTGGCCACCTTCAAAGCATTTTGATGACTAAGATCTCATTTCTTAGAGGTTTTGTTTTGTTTTTCTCTAGAGCAAAAAGAAAATTTCTAAAGAGCACTGTTTTGACAGGAACAGCCTGGTTCCAGAAAGAATCAGAACAAAGGCCAGCACAGTTCCAGTAAGAACAGCTTGGTTGCAAACACGAGTCAGCCCAAAGGTCAGCACAGTTCCATTAGTTCCAAATCTGAAAAAGAGTTGGACCAAAGGCCCAAAGACTATTTTCAGAGATGTTTTTAAAAGAGCGGAGGTAGGGCTTAAAACCTATCCCAAATAAAGCTGGGAGAGATTGAACACAAAGTATAGAGATCAAAATCTAGGAGAAAACATGCCCTCAAATTCTAAGGTCTAGGAGAAAGTGCTGAGCCCAAAGAGCTCTGTGTGTACCAGCACCTATTTGTTCACTACTTGGAGTTCTTGGGGCGTGTTCTCTAGATCCCACTTCTGATCACCAAGTAATGTTAAGCTTAAAATTAAACTCCTGGCCATCCTGCCATCCAAATATAAGTTAATTAGGAATAAAGAGGGGGCGCCTGGGTGGCTCAGTTGTTAAGCATCTGCCATCAGCTCAGGTCATGATCCCAAGGTCCTGGGATCAAGCCCTGCATGGGGCTCCCTGCTCAGCAGGAAGACTGCTTCACCTTCCCCCACTCCCCCTGCTTGTGTTCCCTCTCTTGCTGTTTCTCTGTCAAATAAATAAATAAAATCTTAAAAAAAAAAAAAAAAAGAATAGCAGAGAATTGCAATCCAGGACAAGCAAGCTCTGGCAAAACCATAAGCAAGTCTGGAGAACAAAAGCAGGGTATGCTCTTTTATAGCAGAAAGAGGAAGTTTGGAAGACCATTATAAACAAAAAGTCTATTGGAGTGAACTTGGAGTTTGAAATATAGTGGCTTCTCATTGGCTAAGTTGTGACTGTATCTCATTGGCGGGGCTGCCGGTCAGGGAGCAGGAAAGACTTTCTTCCTCCTGCTGGAGTAATAAAGTTGTACGCATGTGCAAGGTTCCTCTCTTCCTGTTGGATCTGCAGTTTATGAGAAGTGGTAGGTCAAGAGAGCGTCTCCTGCTGAACCTCCCGATTCCATTTTAGTGAGGTTTCCCTTTATTAATTTTCACAGTATTAGAGCTAATTTAAGATTATGGTTTAATTAAAATAGACATGTCTTTAACAGCATCCAATATAATGCTTTTATCCTACATGAGTTCACTAGTCAAATAATTTGTTATCCCTGTTACAAAATTTGTCAGCAAAAATAACTTAGAATGATAACTGACTGATACCTCATGAATTATTCATTGGCAATCTAAACATAACTGTTAGGAACAAATAATTTACATGTATGTTAGAGGAATAAGAGTTTGTACATGAGCTTTTTTAGAAATAATTGTATTTTATAGCATGTATACATAAAAATAACTCCAAAATCTTTCTAGTAATCTGAAACCTTTAAATTGTTTCCGAATAGGATAAAATAAGAAACATTAATTGCTGGACTTAGGTTTATTTACTTTTAGCTTCCCTATTTCAAAGAAACTAAAAATAAAATTCTGGTCTCTTAGTAAACATGTTTCAGGCTTTGTTGAAAGACTGCATTATGAAGAATACTGTTTCTAGAAATTATGAAATGTGTTCACAAATCTAAACAAAAATGCTGGTGTAACAACTGTTCACAAGACTTATGTTTCACTAGAAATTTAAGTTTCTATAGGTTAAGAATTCTAATTAATGTATGTCATTAAAGCGACTACAAATAAAAACATTTTCATATGCAAGCCAAGTAGAATGTAGCCTTCAGTAAAAGAAAGTTAAGAGGAGTAGAAATTTTTTTTGAAAGAAAAGAAAATAATTTTGTCTTAAGAGAGGCTGAAAAAGGAAAAATATAGGACAAATCTGAGTGTAAAGACAAAAAATTGTAAAGGTTTATGGAAAAGGAATCTTTGAGAAGGAATTGTATGTGAAGTCAGGACTGCCTAAGATTCAAATTAAGTAAATCTTAAGTAAATGAGCTTTTGTATCAAAAGTACACTGGTACAAAATTAAAATTAGGTTTTCACTTTGGTAAAAGGACAAAGTTTTCTTGAACTGTCGGTTTGTTCTTGATAAGAAATTATAAAAGGTCTCAGCTTTTCTGCTTAGAAAAGAGGGTTTTAGGTTTTATCAAAATATGTATTTTATGATATCTTTATCATCAGATTTCTGATTACTTACTAAAATTGAATCTTCTTAAGAGTTTTGCTCACATCTATGTCACCTTCTGTATTTGCCTTTGAAATCTTTTGTCACTTTGTTTAAACAGAAAATTAAGTATTGTTTCATGATTTATGAGCCTATTTAATCAAATGTTCAAACCTTTTTATGTTCTTTGACAAACTTCTCAATATCAAACTCTAAAATGAAGTCTTTTTTTTAAAAAATCTTATTTATTTGACAGAAACACAGCTAGAGAGGGTACACAAGCAGGGGGCGTGAGAGGGAGAAGCAGGCTTCCTGCCGAGCAGGGAGCCCAACGTGGGGCTTGATCCTGGGTCTCTGGGATCATGACCTGAGCCGAAGGCAATCGTTTAATCAACTGAGCCACCCAGGCGCCCCTAAAATTCTTTTCTTAATACTCCTTTTCACTAAACCTTCTACAACTTTCAAGATCTGTTTAGGCTTTGTCCTTTTTTAAAAATTCAGGAACAATAATTTTGCTTTAGAACAAAATTACTTTTCCTTCCAAAACTAAGTTCATCACATTTTTATCAAGAAATATTCTATTTTTAACCTATTCATAGTCATTTTCTCTCTTACTGTTTCTAGTAGTTTTATAAAGAATTTCTAACAGTTTCGTCAGTTCAGATGTCATTTTTTCCAATTTCAAAAATGTATAAAGCTTATCTACAAAAGAAATGGTACAGGACTATTACAGCATAAGATATTTTACCCTTAGATGATAACATAATTGCTTGTGCATTACATTAAAAGAATGTAAACACATTTTGGGACGCCTGGGTGGCTCAGTTGGTTAAGCGACTGCCTTCGGCTCAGGTCATGATCCTGGAGACCCGGGATCGAGTCCCACATCGGGCTCCCTGCTCGGTGGGAAGCCTGCTTCTCCCTCTCTCGCTCCCCCTGCTTGTGATCCCTCTCTGGCTGTGTTTCTCTCTGTCAAATAAATAAAATCTTTAAAAAAAAAAAAAAAGAATGTAAACACATTTTATATACTTATAATAAACTAAATGCTTTTGGAAATTACAGTGTAAGATTCACTCATGTCTCCAGGCTCATCCTGATATTGGTCAGTTAGACTAACAATGATAGAATGGGCAGGGGCAAAAGGAACCCCAAATTATTGTTGAAGAGGGTCAGTGTAGGTTGAGTAGGCAGAATAAATATTTTAAAAATGGGACAACTTTTTAAACTGGTGGCAGGACTTTAAATACCTGAAAGCCAAGAGAATTCCCAGCATTGCAAGTTGTTACAAGAAATGGGGAAAATTCTTTTACATATTGTTTCAATGAGTTAATAAGCACAGGGTTATTCTCATTTTCTATACTTATGTTTGCAAATACTTATATCTTAATGAAAGAAATTGTTACTTGAGAGACTGATTATATAGTTTACACCATCTTTTAAGTAATCTCTTTTAATAAGATGTGTAAACTGATATGTGAAGGTATAGTATCTGTCAGCTTTGACCTTCCATGGAGTAGTCAACGTTTAAACTTTCAGCAATTCCCACATTCCTTAATTTGAAATTGGAGGTATTTGGAAAGTATATATATGTGTTTCCTTTTTCTTTTATTTCAAGCTTTTATTTAAATTCTAGTTAGTTAACATTTATGGTAAAATTGGTTTCACGTGTAGAATTAAGGATCATCCCTTATATATAACACTCAGTGTTCATCACAAGTGCCCTCCTTAATACCCATCACCCATTGAGGCATACCCTGCCTACCTCCATCCATTAACCCTCAGTTTTCTCTCTGTAGTTAAGAGTTTCATGGTTTGTTTCCCTCTTTTTTCCCTTCCCCCATGTTCATCTGTTTTGTTTCTTAACTTCCAAATGCAAGTGAAATCATAATGGTATTTGTCTTTCTCAGACTTATTTTGCTTAGCATAATACACTCTAGCTCCATCCATGTCATTACAAATGGCAAGATTTCATTCTTTTTGATGCCTGAGTAATAGTCCATTGTATATATGCAATACATCTTTTTTATCCCTTCATCAGTCGATGGACATTTGGGCTCTTTCCATAATTTGGCTATTGTTTATAATGCTGCTATAAACATTGGGGTGCATGTGCTCCTTTGAATCAGAATCTCTGTATTCCTTGGATAAATACCCAGGAGTGCATTTACTGGGTCACAGGGCAGTTCTATTTTTAAATTAAGAACCTCCAAACTGTTTTCCAGAGTGGCTTCCCCAGTTTACATTCCCACCAACAGTTTGAGGGTCCTCCTTTCTCCACATCCTCACCAACATCTTTTGTTTGCTGTGTTGTTAATTCTAGCCATTGTGACAGGTATGTGCTGGTATTTCATTGTGGTTTTGACTTATATTTCCCTGATGATGAGTGATGTCAAGGATCTTTTCATGTATCTGTTAACCATTTGTATGTCTTCTTTGGAAAAATGTCTATTCATGTTTTCTTCCCATTTCTTAACTGGATTGTTTATTTTTGGGATGTTGAGTTTAGTTCTTTATAGACTTTGGATACTAACCCTTTATCAGATGTCATTTGCAAATATCTTCTCCCATTCTGCAGGCCATCTTTTAGTTTTGCTAATTGTTATGTGTTTCTTTCCTAGCCATATTCTAGTGCTTTGTGTCTCAGCATGATTGTTCGGTGATATGTGCCCATGCACTGATCCAATCAATTGGCATTATCTTTCTTGTTTATGGTTGCATGTTCAATTGGTCTCCTCATTAGTCATGAATCATTGCGGGTTTTGTTAACTTTAGGAATTTTAGCTTGTTTTCCTAGTGAGTCTATCTGCTGACTAAGTTTCATTACTCAGAGTTGTCATTCTGATGGGCAGAGACATGTGTGAGGAACATGAAGATATCAGCCAATGCTATTTTCTATCATATCCTTACTCTGTACGTTCGTATTTACTTTTCCATTCATTTTTCTCACCACGTTCCTGACCAAAGAGCTATGCCATTAGCTATTGCCCATTAGTCTGAGAAAAGATACATGTCATTCTGATTTTCCTTAACAGATTGTCCAATTGCCAATTTTATGGCTATTAACGCAGCATATTGTGCTGATTTTCTCGAGCCTGATTCTGACAGGGTTGGACAATCATTCGTCCTCAAGAATGCTGCCTGCCAACATTTTCCTGGTGGTGTCATGGAGGCTAACCCATATATAAACCAGGCATTGTTGAATGCCATGGACCACAGCAGCCCCCACTGCCCAACTGCTGGAGCTTGGGTAGACTCACCCCTCAGGAATTCTGGCAAGTCCCCTACTGGCATATTGGAGATTTTCTCAGTTCATACAGAAGGCCAACCCACAATCCATTTGTCCTGCTTGAAAATATACAAAGTTTCTTGTTAGAACTTATGGTCAGGAGTAGTTTCTCTCTGTTTGTCAGGCATTTGCCTTCCCCATTCCAGTATAGGCTGTTGGAGTTAAGTATAATTAGTTTACTTTCTGTTAGTGGATCTGTATTTTGTAGAGCTCATAGAGTGCCCAGGTGAGCCTTTAATTTGTTCATTTCTGTTCTTGGGCCATGGGAACTTCTTAGTCCAAAATATAGTTGGGTAATATTTCCAGTCCTGTGGTGTTTTAGACCACAGAGACCATGTTGCAAACCCTTGTGAGTGTAGGCATTCTGGTTTATCTCTAGAGTCCTCATTAGCTGGTGCCAGTGAATTATAAGTTCTGACAGCAGTTGTGAAATAAGTAAAGGCTGCCTTGAGTCTCTGTCCATGTAAACTCCTTACTCTTCCTAGTTATTTCATAAGTGTTTGTAATATGATCCTCATATGTGCTATGTGCTGTTTCCAGGATCCAAACAGTCCCATCAGTTTCAGAGCTGCTGCTTTTGTGGCACAAATGGAACACAATCTAGCTTATCTGTGACTGGGTCTGGTGGGTGGGTTTTTTTTTTTTTTGCCTTCAGAAGATCTAGAAATTTTATTGTAGTATAGGGTCCTTGGATGTTACTTGGGTCAATAGCTCTGAGTGTAAGGAATTCAGTTAACTCTATTGTGACTCTAATCTGTTCTTCCCAGTTATCACCATAAATAGTATGTCATCAATACAGGAAATACTGATTTGTGTATGTGTTGTTTTCTTGAAAGGCCTGGATGTTTTGTGTTAGAAAGTTGTGGGCTGGGGCGCCTGGGTGGCTCAGTTGGTTAAACGACTGCCTTCGGCTCAGGTCATGATCCCAGAGACCCGGGATCGAGTCCCACATCAGGCTCCCTGCTCCACAGGAAGCCTGCTTCTCCCTCTCTCACTCCCCCTGCTTGTGTTCCCTCTCTGGCTGTGTTTCTCTCTGTCAAATAAATAAAATCTGAAATAAATAAATAAATAAATAAATAAATAAATAAATAAATAAATAAGGAAGGAAGGAAGGAAGGAAGGAAGGAAGGAAGGAAGGAAGGGAAGGAAGGAAGGAAAGAAAAAGAAAGAAAGAAAGAAAGAAAGAAAGAAAGAAAGAAAGAAAGAAAGAAAGAAAGAAAGAAAGAAAGAAAGAAAGAAAGAAAGTTAGTTGTGGGCTATTACTGGACTGCTGTGATATTCTTGTGGTAACCTAGTGAACTGATACTGTCGCCTTCTCATATGAGGGTAGTCATGGGTTGGCTCTCCTCATCAGTGGGAACAGCAAAGAACATGTCAGATAAATCTATCATAATAAGTTGCTGATATAGTGGTAATAATGATTATAATAATGCCTATATCTTGGAGTGCTCCCTCAATCTTCAGAGTATTTGCTGAACTTCCTATTATCTACTGTAAGTCTATATGACCCATCTGGCTTTTTAACAGGGTAGATTGGGTAGTTAATGGTAAAATAGTGAGGACAGTAATGTGTTTCCTTAGGAGCTCCTGAGGAGCTCCTGAATGTTTCTCTTAATTTTTTAATGTCCTACTACATCTAGTCCAAGAATGTTTTCTAAATTGGAACCAATAAGGCTTTTATCCTTAATGGGTGATCTATCACCAACTATTAGGAATCCATATACCATTGTCCTTGGGTTAATTTTCATCTTAATACTTCAACTGATTCCTTTTTTATTGTTAAAGTTTTCTAAATTAGTAGTACAACCTAGCATAATTGTTACGTAGGACCCTATATCTAGTAACATAGTGATATATGTAGCATTTTTGCTTATGAAGGTGGCTTCCATTGATATGGCCACTGTATCAGATGATTTTCTCCAGCTTGTGCCAAGAGACAGAGACTGCTAAGTTCCTGTGGAGTTTGCTCTCTTAGCTACCTGTGGCTTGTCTATTAATGGGATTAAGCTTTAAAAAGGAGTATTTACAAAAAAGGTCAGTGGGTCTATATATGAGTTTATTTTTCTTAGGTCTATTTACTTTAAGTGGTGGTGGTTGTTTCCATTTCTCTGACATTGAACGTAGGTATTTTCTGGGGTTTCGATTTGGATTTCTATTTTTACAATTTGTTATATAGGGTGATAGTTTAAATGGTTTAAGTGGCCAAGTGGATCTTGCATATTTAGTTCTAAATGGCCTATTTTGATTAGGTATATTTACATTAGGTGTACACCTGTTTTGTCTAAGTGTTAAATCTATAGGCTTTACTTTGACTTAGTTCTCCAGCTGTTTTCATCAAATCAATCTATTCTGTTTCTGGCTCCTGAAAATACTACAAATAATGTTTTTCTGTCCTATGGGGGCTCATCTTTTAGACCTTTTCAATTTGTTCTGTTGCTTCCACATATAGCCATAAGGGTATCCCCTGTCATGAATCACAATTAATAGTTCTAATTTCAATATTACTAGCGTCCCCTGCTGTTCTTTTTTTTTTTTTTAAAGATTTTATTTATTTGACAGCGAGAAACACAGCGAGAGAGGGAACACAAGCAGGGGGAGTGAGAGAGGGAGAAGCAGGCTTCCCGCTGAGCAGGGAGCCCGATGTGGGACTCGATCCTGGGTCTCCGGGATCATGACCTGAGCCGAAGGCAGTCGCTTAACAAACTGAGCCACCCAGGCATCCCGTCCCCTGCTGTTCTTAATGGATATGTTTCAAGGAATGATAGGTTAGGTAGAGACCATCTTAATCTCCAAGTTGTTGCTACTCAAAGATCTTTGTAAAGTAGTATTATTTTCTCTAAATGCTCAAAGGTGTCAATTTGTGTTAGCATCAGTAGTAATGGGCCCAAACTACATAATCTTTTCTCCTGTGAGAGTAAAGTTTTGTCTTCTTTTGGACCATGAATCTAATAGTCACTGGGTTGTGCCCAAGTCCGTTGGAATTCTAATTTTTGTCATTTTTTAGTCTAGTAAAGGTCTCTTCAGTGACTAATTCATTCCATATTGTCAAACATTAATTGACTATATAATTATGGGTTTATTTTGGGGTTTTCTATTCTGTTCCTTTGATCTATGTGTCTATATTTTTGCCAGTACCATCCTGTTGTGATTACTGCAGCTTTGTATATAACTTGAAGTATGAAATTCTGATCCCTCCAGCTTTGCATTTCTTTTTTGAAATTGTTTTGGCAATTTGGAGTCTTTTGTGCTTCCATATAAATTTTAGGATCATTTGTCCTAGTTCTGTTGGTATTTTGGTAGGGGTTGCATTGGGTAGTATAGACATTTTAACAATATTTGTTCTTCTATGCCACAAGTAAAGGATGTATTTACATTTCTTTGTGTCATCTTCAATTTCTTTCATCAATGTTTTATAGTTTAGAGTACAGGTCTTTCACATCTTTGGTTGGGTTTATTCTTACGTATTTTATTATTTTGGGTGCAATTGTAAATGGGATTTTTTTTTCTTGATTTCTCATTCTGCTGCTTCATTATTAATATATAGAAATACAAAAGATTTCTGCACATTGGTTTTTGTATCCTGTGACTTTATGGAATACATTTATTCTAGTACTTTTTTGGTGGAGTCTTCTGGGTTTTCTAACTATAATAACATCTGCAAAAAGTGGAAGTTTTACTCCTTCCTTACCAATTTATATGCATTTTATTTCTTTTTGTTTTATAATTGCTATGGCTAGGACTTCCAGTACTATATTGAATAAAAGTGGGGAGAATGAATGTCTCTGTCTTCTTGTTCCCGACCTTAGGGGAAAAGCTCTTAATTTTTCCCTGTAACGTATGATGTTCACTGTGGGTTTTCCATAGATGACCTTTAAAATGTTGAGGTGTATTCCCTTTAAATCTACTTGTGGAGGGCTTTTATCATGAATGGATGTTGTATTTTGTCAGATGTTCTTCCTTTATCTACTGAAATGATTGTATGATATTTATCCTTTTTTTATTGATGTGATGTAACATGCTGACTGATTTGCAAATATTGAACCACCCTTGTGTCCCAAGGATAAATCCAACTTGATCAAGGGTAATTATTTTTTTTAATGTATTGTTGGTTCTCATTATAGGATTTGTTGAGAATTTTTGCATCTATGTTTGTCAGAGATATTGGCCTACAGTTTCTTTTGTAGTGTCTTTTTTTACATATAATAATTTTTTCAGTGCTCCAAAATTCATTGTTTTATGCCCCAGACCCAGTGCTCAATGCAATACATGCCCTCCTTAATATCCACCACCAGGCTAACCCATTCCCCACCCCCTCCCTTCTAAAACCCTCAGTTTGTTTCTCAGAGTCCAAAGTCTCTCATGCTTTGTCTCCCTCTCTGATTTACTCCAGTTCACATTTCCTTTCCTTCTCTTAATGTCCTCCATGTTACTCCTTATGCTCCACAACTAAGTGGAACCATATGGTAATTGACTTTCTCTGCTTGGTTTATTTCACTCAGCATACTCTCCAATCCCGTCCATGTTGCTACAAAAGTTGGGTATTCATCCTTTCTGATGGAGGTGTAATAGTCCATTGTATATATGGACCATATCATCTTTATCCATTCCTCTGTTGAAGGGCAGCTTGGCTCTTTCCACAGTTTGGCAATTGTGGCCATTGCTGCTGTGAACCTTGGGGTACATATGGCCTTTCTTTTCACTACATCTATATCTTTGGGGTAAATACCCAGTAGTGCAATTGCAGGGTCATAGGGTAGCTCTATTTTTAATTTTTAAAGGAATATCCATACTGTTTTCCAAAGCAGCTGTACCAACTTGCATTCCCACCAACAGAGTAAGAGGGTTCCCTTTTCTCCACATCCTCTCCAACACTTGTTTCCTGTCCTGTTAATTTGGTCATTCTAAGTGGTGTAAGGTGGTATCTCAGTGTGGTTTTTATTTGAATTTCCCTGATAGCTAAAGAGGAAGAACATTTTTTCATGTGTCTGTTAGCCATTTGTATGTCTTCTATGGAGAAGTGTCTGTTCATGTCTTCTGCCCATTTTTTGATGTGATCATTTGGGGAGGGGGTGGAATTCGAGGAGTTCTTTATAGATCTTGGATATCAGCCCTTTGTCTGTAGTGTCATTTATGAGTATCTTCTCCCATTCCATGGGTTGCCTCTTTGTTTCGTTGACTGTTTCCTTTGCTGTGCAGAAGCTTTTTATTTTGATGAAGTCTCAAAAGTTCATTTTCACTTTTGTTTCCTTTGCCTTTGGAGATGTGTCTTGAAAGAAGTTGCTGTGGCCCATGTTGAAGAGGTTACTACCTATGTTCTCCTCTGGGAGTTTAATAGATTCCTGCCTCATGTAGGTCCTTCATCCATTTCAAGTTAATCTTTGTATATGGTGTAGAGAATGGTTGAGTTTCATTCTTCTATATGCACCTGTCCAACTTCCTAGCAGCAGTTATTGAAGAGGCTTTTTTCCACTGGATATTTTTTCCTGCTTTGTCGAAGATTATTTGACCATAGAGTTGAGGGTCCATATCTGGACTCTCTATTTTGTTCCATTTGTCTATGTGTCTGTTTTTGTGTCAGTACCATGCTGTCTTGGTGATCACAGCTTTGTAATAAAGCTTGAAATCAGGTAATGTGATGCTCTCAGCTTTGTTTTTCTTCTTCAACATTTCCTTAACAATTTGGGGTCTTTCTGGTTCCATATAAATTTTAAGATTATTTGTTCCAGCACTTTGAAAAATGTTGGTGGAATTTTTATCAGAAGGGCATTGAAAGTATAGATTGCTCTGGGCAGTATAGACATTTTAACAATGTTTATTCTTCTGACTCATGAGTATGGAATGCTTTTCCATCTTTTTGTGTCTTCCTCAATTTCTTTCATGACTGTTCTGTAGTTCCTCAAGTATAGATCCTTTACTTTGGTTGTTAGGGCCTGCTTAGCTTCAAGGCCTCCCTATTCATCCTTTTACTCATTTTAACTTTCGGGCCATGTATTCTAAACAAACTAATGGCCTTCATAAAAGACTGGGTCAGTACAGTGCAGCTAATGGTCCTGAGACAACAATATGAAGGACTAACTGATCCCAAATATGTAGAGGCCTCTCACCTAAATGAGTAAGATTCCTCATTACGAATGAGTAAAGGGAGGAACATTAGGGCCTGCTTAGCTTCAAGGCCACCATAACAAGTTCTGAAACTCCCTGATGATTTAGGCCTCTACATATCTAAGACCCCCTGGTGATTCATGCCTTACAGGGCCGTGTTTACCAAATGAGGGCAGTTAAGAAACCATTTACCCATCTTGCTTCAGTTCCTGGAATATGTGCGTATGTGTGTGAGGGGGTCAAAATGTTATCTCACCCAACTTCTCGGTAACTTGTTTGTCCTTGCCTATAAAAGCTGTGATAAAAGTATGCTCGGGGTCTCTGAGCATGACCGGTAACGTCCGCACAGAGGCCCAGGTTCGAACCTGACAATAAACGACCCTTGCCACTTGGCTTTGACTCTGGACTCTGGTGGTCGTCTTTGGGGGGTCTCGGAATTTGGGCACAACATGGTTAGGGTTATTCCAAGGTATCTTATGGTTTTAGGTGCTATAGTAAATGGAATTGATTCTCTAATTTCTCTTTCTATATTTTCATTGTTAGTGTATAAGAACACAGCTGATTTCTGTGTATTGATTTGGTATCCTACCACATTACTGAAGTGTTGTATGAGTTCTAGTAGTTTGGAGGTAGAGTCTTTTGGGTTTGCCATGTAAAGTATCATGTCTTCTGCAGAGAGAGTTTGACTTCTTTGTCAATTTGGATACATTTTATTTCTTTTAGTTGTCTGATTGCTGTTGCTAGGACTTCTAACACTATGTTGAACAAGAGTGGGAAGAGTGGGCATCCTTGTCTTGTTCCTGATCTCAATGGGAAGGCTGTCAGGTTTTCCCCATTGAGAATGATATTTGATGTAGGCTTTTCATAGATAGATTGTATGAAGCTGAAGAATATTCCCTCTATCCCTATACTTTGAAGAGTTTTAATCAGGAATAGATGCTGTATTTTGTCAAATGCATTTTCTGCATCAATCCAGAGGACCATGTGTTTCTTCTCTCTTCTCTTCCTGATTTGTTCTGTCACATTGATTGATTTGCAAGTGTTGAAACACCCTTGCATCCCAGGGATAAATCCCACCTGGCCATGGTGGATAATCTTTTTAATATACTGTTGGATCCTATTAGCTAGGATCTTGTTGAGAATCTTGGCATCCATATTTATCAGGGATACTGGTCTGAAATTCTCCTTTTTTGTGGGGCCTTTGCCTTGTTTGGGGGTCAAAGTAATGCTGGCTTCACAGAAAGAGTCTGGAAGTTTTCCTTCTGTTTGTATTTTTTTGAAACACCTTAAGAATGGGTATTATTTCTTCTTTGAATGTTTGGTAAAATTCCCCAGGGAATCCGTCCCATCCTGGACTCTTGTTTTGGAGGAGGTTTTTGATCACTGCCTTAATCTCGTTACTAGATACCAGTCTATTCAGGTTGTCAATTTCTTCCTGTTTCAGTCTTGGAAGTTTATAGGTTTCCAGGGATGTATCCATATCTTCTAGGTTGTTTAACTTATTAGCATATAACTGTTAATAATAATTTCTGATGATTGTTTCCATTTCCTTGGTGTTAGTCCTGATCTCTCCCCTTTCATTCATAATATTATTAATTTGGGTCCTCTCTTTTCTTTTGGATTAGTTTGGCCAGTCGTTTATTGATCTTATTAATTCTTTCAAAGAACCAGCTTCTAGTTTCGTTGATGTGTTCTACTGTGTCTCTGGTTTCTAATGCATTGATCTCTGCTCTAATCTTAATTATTTCCCTTCTTGTGTGAGGTTGGCTTACTTTGTTATTTGTTTTCCAGTTCCTTAAGGTGTAAACAGAGTTGGTATATTTGGGATTTTTCAATTTTTTTGAGTGAGGCTTGGATGGCTATATATTTCCCCTTAGGACCACCTTTGCCATATCCCATAGGTTTTAGGTCGATGTATCTCCATTCTCATTGGTTTCCATGAAATGTTTAAGTTCTTCTTTGATTTCCTGGTTGATCCAAAGATTCTTGAGCAGGATAGTCTTTAGCTTCCAAGTATTTGAATTCCTTCCAAACTTCTTCTTATGGTTGAATTCCAGTTTCAAGGCATTGTGGTCAGAAAATATGCAGGGAATAATCTCAGTCTTTTGAGCCCTGATTTGTGACATAGTATGTGGTCTATTCTGGAGAAAGTTCCATGTGCACTCAAGAAGAATGAGTATTCTGTTGTTTTAGGGTGGACTGTTCTGAATATATCTCTGAGGTCCATCTGGTCCAATATGCCATTCAGAGCCCTTGTTTTTTTGTTGATTTTCTGATTAGATGCTCTATCTATCACTGAGAGTGGTGTGTTAAGATCTCTTACAATTAATGTATTTGTATCAATATGAATCTTTATTTTGCTAAACAGTTGGCTTATGTAATTGGCTGCTCCCATTTTGGGGGCATAAGTATTTACAATTGTTAGATCTTCTTGGTGGGTAAACCCTTTAAGAATGATGTAGTGTCCTTCTGTATCTCTGATTACTGTCTTTAGATTAAAATCTAATTTATCTGATATGAGATTCACTACCCCAGCTTTCTTTTGAGGACTGTTGGCATGAAAGATTCTCCATCCCCCCACTTTCAGTCTGGATGTATCCTTAGATTCAAAATGTGTCTCTTGTAGACAGCATATGGACAGGTCCTGTTGTTTTATCCAGTCTGCAATCATGTGCCATCTTATGGGAGCATTTAGGCCATTGATGTTGAGAATGATTACTGAAAGATACTTTTTTATTGGTATCATATTGCCTGTGGAGTCCTTATTTCTATAGATTGCCTCCATAAATTACTGTTCTGTGTCACTCTTGGATTCTTTCCTCTTTATAGAACCCCCCTTAATATTTCTTATAGTGCTGGCTTGGTGGTCGCATAAACTTTTAGATCTTGCTGGTTCTGGAAGCTCTTTATCTCTCCATCCATTTTGAATGTCAGTATTCCTGGATAAAGTATCCTTGGCTGCATATTTTTTTCATTTAGTGCCCTGAATATGTCTTGCTGGCCCTTTCTGGCTTGCCAGGTTTCTGTGGACAGGACTGACATTATTCTGATGGTCCTCCCTCTGTACATGAGGGATCTCTTCCCCCTAGTTGCCCTTAAGGCATATTATTTGAATTTGTGATTCATGAATGTCACAATTATGTGCCTGGAGGTTTTTCTAGCCTGGTTGCTCTTGGGGAGAGGGGTGTCCTCTCTGCCTCTAGGACACAAACACTTGTTCCATTCCCCAGATTTGGGAAATTTTCATCCAGGATTTGTTCAACTATATCTTCTAGTCTTCTCTCTCTCTCTCTACTCCCTCAGGGAAGGGAGTGATATTGGAGTGTTTCATGGTGTCATTTCTTTCCCTAAGTCTATTTTGATGGGACTTTAGCTGTTTGTTCCAAGACTTCTCCTGCTCCTCCTTCTCAATCTGTCTTCTAGATCACTAATGCAACCTTCTGCTTCACTTACCCTAGCTGTTAGAGTATTTTTATATTAGAATGTATCTCATTGATAGCATTTTTAACCTTTGCCAGATCAGCTCTCACTTCCATCCTTAGAGATTCTATGTTGCCACTAAAGGTTTAGCCTTTGCTTAGATAATTGCTACTGTGAATTCCCTTTCTGTCATATTGTTTATGCCCATATCTAATAGCTCTGTAACAGAGGTTGTAGTCTCTGAGTTTTTCTTCTGTTGGGTGTTCCTCCTCCAAGGTTTTGGTGAGGGGTGATTGAGGGGCTGTATAGCTGAATATATCAACCATGATCCAGGTGAGTTGCTCGCTGGAAGGTTTTGGAGCAATTGGAAGTCACCACCAAAAAGAAAGAAGAAAGAAAAAAGAGAGAACAGGAGAAAAAAGGAAAAAAAAAACCAGCCAACATGGGCCCCAAAAGTAGGATTTATATTGCACAAAAACAAAAAAGAATAAACAAAAAGACCATCCAAAATAAAAGGGGGGGGGGGAGAAAGCAAAACTCAGCCCAAATGACCCTCAAGAATAAAATTTATGTAGTACAAAGGCAAAAACAAATACACAGAAACACTGACAGAAGAATAAGATGGGAAGGTGGTTACAAACCCTCCATGTGGGCAAGAAAAGTATTTCAGCTCTTCCTAGGTATATCTTGTTATTTTTGTCAGAGGACTCAAATTTCTAGAGATACAGGGAAATTAAAACTGGTTTATATATAGGGGTGGTATTGAATAAGAAAGAAGGATTACCTTGTAGTTTATATCTATATGTACATTAAAAAAAACCCACAGGTTTATGTATGGAAAAAGTTCAAAATAAAAAGTTATTATAGAATGTTGTATTAACCATCAAGTTGTAATAATAAGTAGGTTAAAAAATAAAAGAATCATGAGAACAAATTTAAAATTTAAAAGTTTTTTTAAAATGAAAAGAAATTTTTAAAAAAATGAAAAGCTGTATCTATAAAATATACAGATTTTGGGGCAGTACCAGGAGCTTAATATATTGTTTTTTTTCCCTGATGTTGGGGTTTTACACTCTAATGGAGACCCTTTGGAGTTTGTCCTCTTGTTCTTTTGACTTGCCTTCTAGGGGAGGGGTCAGCCACATCGTTTTTTCAGTCAATCCTGCTTGGGCTGAGTCACCCTGCCCCCATCAAGGGGCTGGGCTCAATGGAAACCAGTTTTTCAGGCTTTTGTTCTCTGGAGGTTTTTGTTCTTTGTTGGTTTTTTGCAGCTTTTCAGAGAGTCAGAGCAAAGTAAGCTGTCTGCATGCAGACCTCCATTTCAGAGAGAAACCTCAGTCTGCTCCCCTTTGGATGATCCAAAACACACAGAATCCTGCTCTGCAAACTCCCCCGAATACCACCACCTCTCACAGGTGGCATGCACCTGCAGTCACCACCACAATGATCACCCAAGGCCCCCTCTTGTCTCTGCACCTCTGTGCCACAGAAACTGTGAGCAATATTGGTTTGGGCAAGCCTGCATTGCTACAACCATTGTCTGGAGCTCACACCCACACCTGGTGCCCTCGGACCTGGTGGTCCCACACATTGTGGGGAAGGATGTGGGCCAAAGGGCCTTTGATGTGGGCCGGGGTGCACCCAGCCCAGTGGTAGTGCAAGCAGCGGAAAGCTGCAGGTCAGTGGGCACTTTAAGTCTATGCCCATGGCCATCCAATTCCACCAGTTGCCCCTTAAGACCTTCTGTGGGTTTGTTGGTTTTTTTTAGTGCTTTTAGCCAGTCTCTGGGTAGAGGCTGGTTCCCAAGCACTGGGCACTTTTGTATTGGGGTATTACTTTCTAATGGGTCACTTCTGGTGGCTCCCTCCACCTTCTGTTTATCCTCCGGAATCAGTCCGAGTACTCCCATCCTGCTTTACCTCTCCACTGATGCTCTTCTGCCCCTGCAGAGGTCCAGAAGTGTGTAATCTTACATCTCAGGCTGATTTCATGGGTGTTCAGAGTGTTCTGGTAGATATTTATCTCACTTCAGGGGACTGGCTGAAACAGGGTCTTAACCCTTAGTTGCTCTCTTAAAAAAAAAAAAAAAAGGTTTTATTGTTTTAAGAATCTCTAAACCCAATGTGGGGCTGAAACCCACAACTCCAAGATCAAGAGCCTCATGCTCTACTGACTGAGTGAGCCAGGCATCCCCTCCCATAGTTATTCTTTTTAATACAAGAAATAAAGAACTGAGTTGATCAGGCCAAAATCTGGAATTTCCTTAATTTTAAGTTTTATCCAAATTAAGTCCTCAGTAGGTCTCCAGGAATCCTCAGAAGTGAATATATAACCTATTTTACCCTTAAACCACCTCTTGAGTAATTTTGATAGAGTTAGCCACCAAGGTATATTTGCTATTTTCCTCCTGTCTTTCACAACTGTGTTCAAAATGCAACTAATGAATCATTGAACGTTTCATGAAAAACTAATGATGTACTGCATGGTGGCTAACTTAACATAATAAAAAAAAGTTTTATCATATAAAACCATCTGGAATGCTCTATTAAGTGTCTATAATATGGTAAAACAGCATTCAAATAATTATTGTGGCCAATGTAGCACCAATTTATATCAGCTGTCAGTTTTGTCCATTCAAAGTCTGTTAAAAATTTCAGTAGGCCATTATAGATGTAAGTAGTATATTAAGTTTAAAATTTCTCAGTCTGAAAATGGGCTTAACCAGATTTTAGTCAATTATAAGTTTAATATAATGTATCAACCTGTATTTCAAATTTGGCATGAGTATGATACATCCAAGAGCACTAACTAACATTAATTATTACTACTTTGCTTTGGATTGTAGACTACCCAATTATTTTGGTGGGGAGAGACAAATGAATACATAGTGATGGTCTCTGGCAATAGTTTGCTTCACACAGGTTCACTGCGGAATTTTACAAATCAGTAGCATATATAACCATGTCTTTAATAAGCCAATAAAGAAGTAACATACTCTAAATCAACTGTAGACCAACAAAAGACAAAATTGCAAGTTGCAAAATAAAATACATGCATTAAGTTGGAGTCTTAGGGACTGCAATGTGGGAGACACAGATTCAACCAAAATCAAAAGTGTGCTCTAGAGGAAAGATAAAGGAAATTAGAGAGGTTTTTTCTTATGTTCAATTAGCCAACATATCATCATTAATTTTTGATGTAGTGTTCAATGATTCTTTAGTTACATATAACACCAAATTAGAGTTTTTAAAGAGGAAAGAGGGAATTTATATAAGTTATTTCAAATTAAATGTGATTGGTGCTGGTATAGGTACTGTAACACTAATTTGTGTGATTGGGTGCTATGACTAGTGTTAATTGGAAAGTCCATTTATGTCCATTTTAACATCCAGCAGATGACTTTTAGGTGAGTTCCAGAATTCTGAATATTTGAGACAGAAGATGTGCATAAGCCCTACTTCCTCAGTGTCCTTTGAACTCCATTTTAAATAACCCTCTTAGCAATGCTTTGATTCTCTCCATTATCATTGCCCCTTTTTGACTGCGGTATTTCCATGCAGAAAGCATCAATGATCAACCTTTGGTTTTGTAATCTCATTGCAATGCTGTAGTGGCCAGTAACCTGCTCCAGGTCCATCAAATCCCTAAGAGGGGACAGTCTCATGGGTAGTCAATATTTATCATGTTTAACAAGCTTGCTATGCAACAGTCTTAAAGCCGCATTTGAGAAACAAGGAGGTTTAAGGAAGTGGACCTTAGACTATGTCAGTTGAAGTTTCATTTGTTGGTTGTCAGTGGCTAACTTTGATGAATATTTTTAAGTCTTTGACAACTACTATTTTGAGTAGCAAAACAATAAATACAACTTAAAACAAGTGATAATACAATTTGTAGACTCAAAATGCAAGAGTCCTAATTCCTGAGAGAAGCCAATTAAAAATATTACAGAATTTAAAATCAAACCATTCTAGTATAAAGCTTGAATTTCCCCTTAAAGATTTAGCTAATGTAAGTAGTTTAGTGAGCTCTAATTTCATTTGTTAAGGAGTGTTTAAATACAGCATGAGGTTTTGTCTATGGTACAAACCCCTACTTGGACTGCAAGTAAATAATCTAAGGCTATTCTAGGGAATCTAAAGATTTTTCTTGAACCTTACTAGCTCAGGCCATCAAGCTAGCAATTTGACTAACTGTTCTAGTTAAATTTTGTAACATTTTTACATTGGAAAGTACCAGCCCCCAGCCAGGAAAATAAATCTTGAAAGAGATAATTACTGATATCACCAGGAAAGCCAACAGAGAGATCACATCTTTTGGACTGTACATAGCTATTAGCTTCACAAACAAAGATTCTCAGGGTGATTCTCTTATGAACAAGGCCATTTTCTTTACTTCATGGAAAATTAATTGGGATCTAAGAACAGTGAAGGGGAGAAGATGGCGGCTCTAGGACCCTGGACAGTAATTCAGCTATCTAAACAATCAAATGCCTAAGGTGTGGCACCATGTGTGCAAAGATGTATCCTTTAGAGGTGCATAGAATGCCAGATAATGTTTGGTTGTTTAAATTTTCATTTTGGGAAAGGAGAAGGAGGATAATATCTACCCAAGGGAAGAGAGGACCTTGGGAGTCCAGTGGTTTGGTTAAACATATTTCTCATAAAAGGGTAATCTTGAGTTGTTAAAGGATAATACCAAAGGCTTGGTGCACAATGGGTCAGTACTTTCAAATAGAGATATGCAAAGAGCTTGGCTTAATGGAAATGGACAGTTGGAAAAATTTATATTGGAACAGGTGAAAGATTTACAATTTGTATAAAGGTAATTCTAGGAAAAGGAGGGAGTGGGTTTCCATTTTTTGCTAATTAAAGTTCTGTTAACATAGGAGGTGGCCTCTCCTTTTTTCTAAGTTTTTATTTCAGTTCATTAGTTAACATGCAGTTATATTAGTTTCAGGTGCACAATATAGTAAGGCAGCAATTCCATACATCACCCAGTGCTTATCATGACAAGTGTACTACCCTGTAGTGCGATTGCAGGATCATAGCGTAGTTCTATTTTTTTAACTTTTTGAGAACCCTCCACACTGTTTTCCACAGTGACTGTACCAGTTTACATATGAGGTGGTCTCTAATTTAGGGGAAAGAACATAAAACATGGAGGCTTTTCTTGAGGCTAGAATATCTGACAGAATAAGTGTTAGTGGGGGCTGTTTTGCAGTAAGTAATGGAAATATTTGGTACCATGGAGAAATTGTATATAACAACTAACATTATGGGGTCATCATTATCAGTAAAATACACTGTAGGTGTACAGTCAGAAAAATTTTCAGAAGGAGCAAGGGATTGAGACAGCTCAATTATAGCACCATTCTTCCAACTGAAAGCACTAATGAGGGTGAAGAAAAATGTTAATAAACTCATAAGCCTCAGGAGAATTGGTGTGATGACTCTTGTGAACATAATACTGGCTTGGTCCTGAGTTTTGGGAGAGCACTCTATAACAGATGTCATTCTGCTTTTCCTCCCCCCAAGCAAGTGTTAGTTTAAGGTCTCTGGTTGGTTTCGTAGTTCAGTTAGATGTTGGAGACTTTTTTAACAGGAGACATAAACCCTTGAGTCTATGCCTTCTAATTCAGCAGCACAAGGATTAGTCAGTAGTACCTGGTATGATCCTCCGTACCTTGCTGGAGGGAATCTTGATGGAGATGTCTTTTCCAATAAACCATGTATCTGGGTTGAAGGCCATGATGTTTGAGGTGTTCATTTCCCTCCAAAAAGACTGTTCTACCAATTTTTCATTTCCTTAAAGAGCCTGAATTAGTTCCTTATAGGAAGTCATCACCACACCTTTAAGTAAGCTGAGTTCATGCATACCTTGATCTATTCTCATTGGTCTTCCCATTATTATTTAAAAGGGTGAGAGTTTAGTTTCCCAGAAGGAATGGGTCAAAGATTCCATATTACCAAGAGAAGAGCTCTTGGTCATGGCAAATAGAAAAATTCCATAAATTTGCCAACTGGGTTTTTATAATGTCACTTGTACATTCTACAAGGCCAGATGATTGAGGATGATAGACACAGTAGAAATGTATAATTGGCCAGATGTGGCAAGTGATGTATAATATCTATCCAGTGAAATGGGTCCCTCAGTTACTATGAAGTTCTGACAGCATTTCCCAATTTGGAACAATCTTTTCTAATTCCATTTTTTTACTGCTAAAGCCATACCTCTGTGGCAAGGAGAGGCTTCTACCCTGTGAGAAAATAATATAGAGATGGTGGCAGCTGGATAAAATCCAACTGTTATATCTCAGAGGGCCCAGAAAGGAATATTTTATTTTGAACTATGAAGGGGTTTTCCAAGGCTATGTTTAAGGCAAATCTGACATTTTTCATAAATTTGAGAGGATATTTTTGGAAATGGTTTCCAAAAGTACTGTTTCCCTGAAGGATTATCTTGTCAGCATTCCAATGGGCAAGTTCATGAATATAATTAAAAATTTGTTTCTGGACATAATCAGAGAGGACTGGAACACTACATGAAAAACTAATGTACTGTATGATGGCTAACATTAAAAAAAAGGAGAATAAAAAAAAAGAAATGAAATATTGCCATTTGCAATGATGTGGATAGAATTAGAGGGTATTATGCTAAGTGAAATAAGTCAGTCAGAGAAAGACAAATACCATAAAATGTCATTCATATGTGTAATTTAAAAAAACAAAAAGAAAATGGGGGAAGGGAAGGAAAAATAAAAACAGAGAGGGAAGGAAACCATAAGAAACTTACAGCTATAGGGAAGAAACTGAGGGTTGCTGGAGGGGAGGCAGGTGGGGGAATGGTACCCATGTGCCATAAGGAGGGCACTTGATGTAATGAGCACTGTATGTTATATGCACCTGATGAATCACTAAATTCTACCCTGAAACCAATAATATAGTTTATGTTACTAAATTGAATTTAAATGAATAATTAACATTAAAAAAACAGAAATAAGCAATATGCCTGATAAAGACTTTAATTATAAAGATATTCACTGGACAAGAAGAAAGAATGGAGGAAATCAGTGAGACCTTCAATAAAGAGATAGAAAATAATTAAAAGTCCCAATGAAAAGAGAAAATCGAAGATGTCAGAGAAGTAGGAGACCCTCTTTCAACCAGTCCCCTGAAATGAGCTAAATATCTACCAGAACACTCTGAATACCCATGATCAGCCTGAGATGTAAGATTACACACTTCTGGATCTTTACATGGGCAGAAGAACATCAGTGGGGAGGTAAGGTGGAGTGGGAGCACTTGGACTAGTTTCGGAGGATAAACAGAAGGTGGAGGGAGCCACCAGAAGTAACCCATTGGAAAGGAATACCCCAATACGAAAGTGGCCAGTGCTTGGTAACCAGCATCAACTCAGAGTCTGGTTAAAAGCACTTTAAAAAGGGGGGGGGTGTCTTAAGGGGCAAATGGTGGAATCAGATGGCCATGGGCACAGACCTAAGCCTGTTGTCCCCAGATGGCTGCAGCCGGTGCCCACCCACACCTGAGTGATCCCGGCAGGAACTTCAGTCTGTGGCCCCTGAGCCCACAGCTTTCTGCAGCTTGCACCACCGCTCATGCTGGGCGCACCCCCACCCGTGCCTGAGAGAGACCCACATTGCCCCCTGGCCCACAGCCTTCCATGCTACATGGCCACCGGGTCTGAGGGCACCCAGTGTGGGTATGAGCTCCAGACAGCAGTCCTGGCAATGGCAGACTCACCCAAACCAATATCTCTCGCAGTTTCTGTGGCACGGAGGTGCAGAGACAAGAGGGGGCCTTGGGTGATCTCTGTGGCGGTGGTGCCATCTGTGAGAGGTGGCGGTGTGTAGAAGAGTGTGCAGAGGGGGACTCTGTGTATTCTGGATCATCCAAAGGGGAGCAGACTGAGGTTTCTCTCTGAAATGGAGGTCTGCATGCAGACAGCTACTTTGCTCTGACTCTGAAAAGCTGCAAAAAACCAACAAAGAACAAAAACCTCCAGAGAACAAAAGCCTGAAAAACTGGTTTCCATTGAGCCCAGCCCCTAGACAGGGGACAGGGTGACTCAACCCAAGCAGGATTGACTGAAAAACAATGTGGCTGACCCCTCCCCTAGAAGGCAAGTCAAAAGAACAAGAGGACAAACTCCAAAGGGTCAACTTAAAACCATAAAACCCCAACATCAGAGAAAAACAACATATAAAGCTCTGGGTACTGCCCCCAAACCCATATATTTTATAGATACAGTTTTTCTTTTTTTTTTAAATTTCTTTCCATTTTTTTTTTTTTAAGATTTCATTTATTTGACAGAGAGAAACACAACCAGAGAGGGAACACAGGCAAGGGGAATGAAAGAGGGAGAAGCAAGCTTCCCACGGAGCAGAGAGCCTAATGTGGGACTCGATCCCGGGTGTCTGGGATCATGACCTGAGCCGAAGGCAGTCGCTTAACCAACTGAGCTACCCAGGCGCCCCCCATTTTTAAAAAATTTTTAAATTTTAAATTTGTTCTCACAATTCTTGTTCTTTTATTTTTTTTTAAGATTTTCTTTATTTGGGGTACCTGGGTGGCTCAGTGGGTTAAAGCCTCTGCCTTCAGCTCAGGTCATGATCTCAGGGTCCTGGGATCAAGGCCCACATCAGGCTCTCTGATTGGCAGAGAGCCTGCTTCCTCCTCTCTCTCTGCCTCCCTCTCTGCCTACTTGTGATTTCTCTGTCAAATAAATAAATAAAATCTTTAAGAAAAAAAATTAAGATTTTCTTTATTTGACAGAAAGAAATGCAGCCAGAGAGGGAACACAAGCAGGGGGAGTGAGAGAGGGAGAAGCAGGCCTCCCACCAAGCAGGAAACCCAATGCGGGGCTTGATCCCAGGACTCCGGGATCATGACCCAAGCCAAAGACAGATGCTTAATGACTGAGCCACCCAGGCACCCCTGTTCTTTTATATTTTTAACCTACTTATTATTACAACTTGATGTTTAATACAACATTTCATAACTTTTTAACCTGAACTTTTTTCATACATACACCTGTGTTTCTATCTTTTTTTAAGTACACATTAAATATACATAGATATAAGCTTCAGTATCTCTGGAAAGTTAAGTCCTTTAACAAAGATAACAAGATACACCTAGGGAGTAGGGAAATACTTACCTCGCCCATATCATCTTATTCTTCTCTCAGTATTTCTGTGTACTCGTTTTTGCCTTTGTACTATATAAATCTTATTCTTGGGGGTCGTTTGGGCTGAATTTTGCTCTTTTTTTTTCCTTTCTTTTACTTTTGTTGGTCTTTTTGTTTATTCGTTTTTGTTTTTGTGCCATATAAATCCTACCTTGGGTCCCTTTTGGCTGGGTTTTTTCTTTCTTTTTTTCCTCTTTCCTTTTTTTTTTTTTCTTTTTGGTGGTGACTTCCAACTCCTCCAAAACCTTTCAATGGGCAACTCTCCTGGCTCATGGTTGATATATTCAGCTACACATCCCCTCAAACACCACTCACCAAAACAAATCAGAGGAGGAATGCCCAACAGAAGAAAAATTCAGAAACTATGACCTCTGTCACAGAACTACTGGATATGGACATTACAATATGATGGAAATGGAATTCAGGGCAGCAATTATCCAAGCAGTGGCTAAGTTAGAAAAGACCATTAGTGGCAACATAGAATCTCTAAGGGCAGAAGTGAGAGCTGACCTGGCAGAGGTTAAAAATGCTATCAATGAGGGGCGCCTGGGTGCCTCAGTTGGTTAGGCAACTGCCTTCGGCTCAGGTCATGGTCCCGGAGACCTGGGATTGAGCCCCACATCGGGCTCTCTGCTCGGCGGGAAGCCTGCTCCTCCCTCTCTCACTCCCCCTCTCTCACTGTGTTTCTCTCTGTCAAATAAATGGATGAAATCTTTAAAAAAAAATGCTATCAATGAGATACAATCTAATATAAATACTCTAACAGCTAGAGTAAGTGAAGCAGAAGTTCGCATTAGTGATGTAGAAGACAGACTGACTGAGAAGGAGGAGCAGGAGAAGAATTGGAACAGCTAAAATCCCATGAAAATAGAATTAGGTAAATAAATGACACCATGAAAGGCTCCAATATCAGAATTATTGGGATCCTTGAGGGGGTAGAGAGAGAGAGAAGACTAGAAGATATTGTTGAACAAATCCTGGATGAAAATTTCCCAAATATGGGGAATGGAACAAGTGTTCATGTCCTAGAGGCAGAAAGGACAGCCCCCAAGATCAATGAGGCTAGAAAAACCTCCGGAAACATAACTGTGAAATTCATGAATCATAAATTCAGAGAATATGCCTTAAGGGAAGCTAGGGGGAAGAGATCCCTTACATACAGAGGGAGGACCATCAGAATAATGTCAGTCCTGTCCACAGAAACCTGACAAGCCACAAAGGGCTGGCAAGACATATTCAGGGCACTAAATGAGAAGAATATGCATCCAAAGATACTTTATCCAGGAAGACTGACATTCAAAATGGATGGAGAGGTCAAGAGCTTCCAGGACTGGAAAGGTTTAAAAGATTATGTGACCACCAAGCTGGCACTATAAGAAATATTAGGCAATACTAAGGGGAAAATAAATAGCCATCCAACCCTCACCCCAAAAAAACTGAAAAAATCCCAAATATACCAACTTTCTTTATACCTTAAAGAACTGGAAAATCAATAACGTGACAGGATACAAAATCAATGCACAAAATCAGTTGCACTCTTAATACACTAACCATGAAAATACAGAAAGGGAAATTAGAGAATTGATTCCATTTACTATAGCACCAAAAATCATAAGATACTGAGGAATAAGTGTAACCAAAGAAGTAAAGGATCTGTACTCGAAGAATTACAGAGCACTCATGAAAGAAATTGAAGAAGGCACAAAAAAATAGATAGAAAAGCATTCCATGCTCATGGATTAGAAGACTAAACATTGCAAAAATGTCTATACTGCCCAGAGCAATCAATACTTTCAATGCCATTCTGATCAAAATTCCACCAACATTAGTCAAAGTGCTGGAACAAACAATCCTAAAATTTGTATGGAACCAGAAAAGACCCTGAATTGCTAAGGAAATGTTGAGAAAAAAAAACAAAGCTGGGGGCATCATGTTACCTGACTTCAAGCTTTATTACAAAGCTGTGATCACCAAGACAGCATAGTACTGGCACAAAAACAGACACATAGACCAATGGAACAGAATAGAGACCCCAGATATGGACCCTCAACTCTATGGTCACATAATCTTCGACAAAGCAGGAAAAAATATCCAGTGGAAAAAAGACAGTCTCAGTGGCACCTGGGTGGCTCAGGTGGTTAAGCGACTGCCTTTGGCTCAGGTCATGATCCTGGAGACCTGGGATCAAGCCCCACATTGGGCTCCCTGCTTGGCGGAAAGCCTGCTTCTCCCTCTCTCACTCCCCCTGCTTGTGTTCCCTCTCTAGCTGTGTTTCTCTCTGTCAAAGAAATAATACCTTTTTAAAAGAAAAGAAAAAAGTGAGTCTCTTCAATAAATGGTGCTGGGAAAATTGGACAGCTATGTATAGAAGAAAGAAACTCAACCATTCTCTACACCATATACAAAGAAAAACTTGAAATGGATGAAAGACCTCAACGTGAGGCAGGTATCTATCAAAATCCTAGAGGAGAACATAAGGTAGGGTAGGTCAAAAAAACCTCTTTGACATGGGCCACAGCAACTTCTTTCAAGACACATCTCCAAAGACAAAGGGAACAGAAGCAAAAATGAAATTTTGGGACTTCATCAAAATAAAAAAAGCTTCTGCACAGCAAAGGAAACAATCAACAAAACAAAGAGGCAACCCATGGAGTGGGAGAAGATACTTGCAAATGATACTACAGACAAAGGGCTGATATCCAAGATCTATAAAGAACTCCTCGAACTCAACACCCCCCAAAAGATGATCACATCAAAAAATGGGCAAAAGACATGAACAGACACTCTCCATAGAAGACATACAAATGGCTAAAAGACACATGAGAAAATGTTCATCATCATTAGCCATCAGGGAAATTCAAATCAAAATCACATTGAGATACCACCTTACACCACTTAGAATGGCCAAAATTAACAAGACAGGAAACAACAAGTGTTGGAGAGGATGTGGAGAAAGGGAAACCCTCTTACACTGTTGGCAAGAATGCAGGTTGGTGCAGCTGCTTTGGAAAACAATATGGATATTCCTTAAAAAATTAAAAATAGAGCTACCCTATGACCCTGCAATTGCACTACTGGGTATTTACCCCAAAGACATAGATGTAACGAAAAGAAGGGCCATATGTACCCCAGTGTTCATAGTAGCAATGGTCATAATCATCAAACTGTGGAAAGAGCCAAGATGCCCTTCAAGAGATGAATGAATAAAAATGATATGGTCCAGGGTGCCTGGGTGGCTCAGTAGCTTAAAGCCTCTGCCTTCAGCTCAGGTCATGGTCTCAGGGTCCTGGGATCAAGGCCTGCATCGGGCTCTCTGCTCAGCAGGGAGCCTGCTTCCTCCTCTCTCTCTGCCTGCCTCTCTGCCTACTTGTGATCTCTCTCTATCAAATAAATAAATAAAATCTTTTAAAAAATGATATGGTCCATATATACAATGGAATATTACACCTCCATCAGAAAGGATGAATACCCAACTTTTGTGGCAACATGGATGGGACTGGAGATTATGCTGAGTGAAATAAACCAAGCAGAGAAAGTTAATTACCATATGGTTTCACTTACTTGTGGAGCAAAGGAGTAACATGGAGGACATTAAGAGAAGGAAAGGAAATGTGAACTGGGATAAACCAGAGATGGAGACAAAGCATGAGACTTTGGACTCTGAGAATCAAACTGAGGGTTTTGGAAGGAAGGAGGTAGAGGGATGGGTGAGCCTGGTAGTGGGTATAAAGGAAGGCACATATTGCATGGAGCACTGAGTGTGGTTCATAAACAATGAATCTTGGAACTGAAAAAATAAGATAAATTATTAAATAGAAAAAGAACTAATGGGAGATAAAGAATAGAATAATTTAAATAAAAAACACACTACTGGGAAATGACAGGTTAGAGAGTTTAGAAGAATGTATTAGAGATCTGGAAGACAGTAACAAAGCACAGAAGCTGAACAACAAAAAGAAAATAATTTTAAATAATAAGGATAGATCAAGAGGTCTCTTGGACAATATCAAATGGAGAAACACTCACATTGTAGGGATCCCAGAAGAAAAGAGAGGGAAGTGTAGAGAATTTCTTTAAAGAAATAGTAACTGAAAACTTGACATCCAATTTCAAGAATCATGGAGTCTCAAATAAGATGAGCCAAAAGAGTTCCACACCCCACATACAGCACATAATCATTAAATGTCAAAAGTTAAAGATAAAGAGAGAATCTTAAATGTAGCAAGGGAAGAAAAAAAAAAAAGCTACCTACAGGGCAAAATCTATAAGGCTATCAGCTGATTTTTCAGCAAAAACTTTGTAAATCAGAAGGAAACGGCATAATATATTCAAAGTGCTAAAAGGAGAAAAATCTACAATCAAGAATACTCTACTTAGCAAGGTTATCCTCAATATTTGAAGGAGAGATAAACAGTTTCCAAACAAAAGATAAAGAAGTTTATCACCACTAAACCACCCTTACAAGGAATGCTAAAGGGACTTCATTAAGTGGAAATGAAATGGCCATGATTAGACATAAGAAAATATGACTAAAAAGAGGTAAAATATGACAACATATACTTAAAATATGGAGAAAGGAGTAAAAATGGAAGAGAGGAGGGAAAGTTTTTGTTTTCTTTCTCTGTGTGGGGGGGTTTTTTTACTGTATTTGAACTTAAATGACTATCAAATTAATATAGACTGCTATTTACTTCAGATGTTATATGTGAACCTAATGGCAACCACAAATTCAAAACTTAGATACACAAAAAATTAAGAGAAAGCAAGCCAAAAATAACACTATAAAAACTTACTGATTGCAAAAAAAAAAAAGAGAAGAAAAAAGAACTAAAAAAAACCACCAGAAAACCCATTTTAGAAGGGTAATAAGTACATATCTACCAATAATTACCTTAACTATAAATGGCCTAACTGTTCCAAACAAAAGATAGTAGATAGCATAGCACAATGCATAAAAAAGCAAGACCTATAAGAGATTAAGAGATTCATCTCATACCTAAAGGTACACACAGACTGAAAGTGAAAGGATGGAGAAACATTCACCATGTAATGCTGGAATAGCAATACTTGCATCAGAACGAAACAGATTTTTAAAAAAAGACTATAATGAGACCCATAGAAGAGTGTTACATAATGATAAAAGGATCACTCAAACAAGAGGATATAAGAATTGTAAATATCCATGCACACAACACTGAAGAACCTAAAAGCAAATATTAATGGATATAAAGAGAAATTGAAGGGGCTCCTGGGTGGCTCAGATGATTAAGCATCTGACTCTTGATTTTGGCTCAAGTCAGGATATCAGGGTCATGGAATTGAGCCCCAAGTCCAGCTCCCTGCTCAGTGTGAATCAGCTTGAGATTCTCCCTCTCTGCCTTTCCCCACACTCATGTTTTATAAATAAATAGACAAACTCTTTTTAAAAAAAAAGGGGGTGGGGAATTGATGGTAAAACAATAATAGTAGGGGACCTTAATTTCCCACTTAGATCAATGGATAGATCATTCAGATAACCAATGAGAAAACAAGGTCTTTAAATGACACAATGGACCAGATGGACACAACAGATATATACCAGGACATTTCATCCAAAAATAACAGAATACACCTTATTGTGAAATGAAGGTGGATCAGTCTCCAGAATAGATTACAAATTGGGCCATAAAACAAGCCTCAATAAATTGACAAAGATTGGAATCATAATCATGCACCTTTTCCAAACACAATGTTGTGAAACTAGAAATAAGTCACAAGAGAAACACTGAAGAAACACAAACATGTGAATACAAACAATATGTTACTAAACAACCAATAGGTCAATTAAACAATCAAAGAAGAAATTGAAAAGAAAAACATGGAGAAAAATGAAAACGAAAACAATGATCCCACATCTCTGGGACATAGCAAAAGCAGTGCTTAGAGGGAGGTATATCGCAAAACAGTCCTACCTCAAGAAACAAGAAAAGGCTCAAATAAACAATTTAAATTTACACAGAAAGGAAATAGAAAAAGAAGAACAAAGCCCAAGGCGAATAGAAAGGAGGAGATGATAAAGATCAGAAAAGAAATAACATAAAGACTAAAAGAAGGAGAGAGAGAGAGAGAAAATCAACGAAACTAAGAACTGGTTCTTTGAAAAGAGAAACTTAATTGAAAAACCCTGAGCCATGTTCATCAAGAAAAAAGAGAAAGGACCAACATAAAATCAGAAATGAAAGAGGATATATAACAAGTGACACCACAGAAATACAAAAGAGTATAAGAAAATACTACAAAAAATATATGCCAACAAACAAGACAAGCTAAGAGAAATAAATAAATTCTTAAAAATACAATCATCCAAAATGGAACCAGGAAGAGATAGAAAACCAATTACAAGCAATGAAATTGAATTAGTAATAAAAAAAAAAACTATCAAAAAATAAAAGTCCAGGACCAGATGGATTCACAGAGGAGTTCTACCAAATATTTAAAGAACAATTACTATATAGTCTCCTCAAACTATTCCAAAAATAGGTGAGGAAGGAAAGCTTCCAGATACATTCTATGAGGCCAGCATTACCGTGAAAACAAAACCAGGCAAAGACACCGCAAAAAAAAGAACTATAGGCCAATATCCCTCATTAATATGAATGCAAACATTCTCAAGAAATATTAGCAAACTACATACAACAACACACTGAAAAGATCGTTCACCATCATCAAATGGGCTTTGTTCTGGGGATGCAAGGATGATTCAATGTTTGTATACCAATCAATGTGATAGAATGATATACATCAACAAAATGAAGGATAAAAAATCCTATGATCATCTCAATAGATGTGGAAAAAAATCTAACAATATTCAACAGCCATTCATGATTAAAAACTGTCAGCAAAATAAAACAAGATGAAACCAGAGAGGGAGACAAACCATAAGAGACTCTTAATCATAGGAAACAAACTGAGAGTTGCTGGAGGGGAGGGGGCGTGGAGGGATAGGGTAACTGGGTGATGGACATTAAGGAAAGCACGTGATGTTATGAGCACCGGGTATTATAGAAGACTGATGAATCACAGACCTGTACCTCTGAAACCAACAATATATGTTAATGAATTGAATTTAAAGTCTTCAAAGAAAATAAAACAAAAACCGTCAATAAAATGGGGTTAGAGGGACCATACTCAATATAATAAAGGCTGTATGTGAAAAAGCCAGAGCTAACAACATTCTCAATGATGACAGACTCAGAGCTTTCCCTGTAAGGTAAAGAACAAAGATGTCTACTCTCACCCCATTTATTCAACACAATATGCTGAGTTAATAGCCATAAAACTGGCAACTGAACAATCACTTAAGGAAAATCAGAATGGCATATATCTTTTCTCAGACTCATGGGAAACAGCTAACAGAATAGCTCTTTGGTCAGGAACATGGTGGGAAAATGAGTGGAAAATAGGAAATAAGAACATATGGAGTAAGGACATAAGACAGAAAATGGCACTGGCTGATATCTCCATGTTCATCACACATGTCTGCACATCCGAAAGACAACTCTGAGTAATGAAACTTAATGATCGGACAGACAAACTCACTACAAAAAATAAATAAAATTCCTAAAATTTAACAAAAACCACAATGATTCATGACTAATGAGGAAATCAACTCAAAACACAACCATACAAAAACAAGAAGGTCAGTGGAACATAAAATCTGAGCACAAAGATATACCAACTGATTGGATCATTGCATGGGTGTATACCACCAAACGGGTCACATAAAGCACTAGAACGTGGTCAAGAAACTCATATATATGTCCCAAATACCTCCACTTTCAAATTAAAAAGTGTGGGAACTGCTTGAAGTTTAAAGGTTAGAACTCACTAATGAATACTCCATGTAAGGTCAAAGCTGACAGACCCTTCCAGATTATACAAATGATCTTAGAGAACCCTTGTCTATATCAGAGATTCAACTGTATTCATGCACCACTGTAGACTCATGGTCCAGAACAGGATTACTCTTATCTTTGCAGGAAAAATTATCAAAAATCCACCATCAGAGCATTAAATATCTGTGTTTCTTGCTATGGTATCCCAACCATCATAGAATCAGATCAAGGCACCCCCTTCAAAGGAAAGCAAATATAAGAATGGGCTAAGGAACAAAGCATAATGTGGAACCTCCACTTAAACCTACAAGCCAACTACATCTGGGTCAAATGAAAAGTGTAATGGCTTACTCAAGCAGAAACATACTAATCCTGATGTAAAAGCATGGACTAAAGCAATCTGGGAGGTAGCAAGATCTCTAAACCATAAATATAGAAGGAATGGAACAACTCCTATTGAATTAATATTGCAAGCACCCACACAGATAAGAGTACTAACAATACCCCAGAATCTAAATTAGAAGGAAAAATATTCATTATAAGATACCATAATGGTCTAGATACAGGGAAGGTATAGCACCGCCACCAATAAATCCTACTGGATGACTGAAGGAAAAAGCGTATTACATCAAATTATAGATGATAACATGATGCTTCTATAAAAACGCCAGCCATGAAGAACACCATCTTTCCTGTATTAGCCCTAAATGCCTAATATTTAGCCTAGTATGATGCAGGGTGGCTATGCTTGGGGAAATGTTCGCAAGAATGGACATAATAACGATAGATGTCCTTGTTGTCTATTATCATCTATCTATCCTATTATGTTTTATCCTTAGAACAACATGAAAGAAATAAAAATTCTAGGATACCATTCTATTCTTATTTTGCAGGCAGGAATCCATTATGCATCTTTAACCCTATCAAGATTACTAAGTGGGCCGGGCAACAAGCTGCCTGCTGGCCATTCTCTGTTGCCTGTTGCTCGCTATTAGATACCATATTCACTGCAGCTGTGGATACTCTTCTGACAGCTCCCCCGATAGCACCTGTGCCAGTGTTCTGAATTGGAATGCCACCTTCTGGTCCCAGACAACGCCACTGGCTGTGACATCCACTGCTTTCTCCACTATCCTGGTCATCTCATTGCAACGGAGAGCTCACCAACATCACCAGAGTCACCAAACCCAACCGCTCCACTCCATCCTTCACTGTCAGCACATCTACACACTGGGAAAGCTTCAATCAATAGAAACACTAAATATTTAGAGAAGCCGATGAAGCAGTAGACACCTCCATTTTAATCTCCATAAGAAGCAACAGGATCGAATAACAACTCTATCAGACACTGACTTAGAGGATGAAGATTGGCCCAAACTACTAACTGGCTGTTGATATTATAACTAGCATATACCAAGGCAACCAGATGCTAAATTTTGTACTTTTATCTTACTGAATTGAGGGCATCATTGGACACATGACAGAGACTCTGAAAATAATCCAGATTTAGTTCCTGATTCATGTCCTAGCCTTTTATTGTAAAAGAACAGCTGCTGAATGCACAGACTGGGCAATTATACCTTTAAATTGAAATAGGCCAAAAAATTGACCATTTACTACACTCCCAGTTTACACTGTTTAGTCCATATTCACCTATTAGAAAATAGGTATGGATGAAAAATGTGAGCAATAGATCCGTACATATTATCTCCAGATTTAAAAGAACAGGGACACCTTGTAAGGTGTATATAGAAGACTCACAGGAAATGTAGCATATAGCATATATCATTATCCTTTGTGGTATATATCAGGCTTCTTTCTCACACTACAGATTTCTACCCTAAGAATATGGCAGTCTATGTTAATAAAATCACTCTCAGTCATCTCCTACAAGAACAGCCTATACCATGAAATCTAACATGTAGGACTTTCTAGCCAGACACAGATACCCTAACTGCATTCAGCTTGATCCATCCTCATTTATGCTCAATTTATAATGTATGCTTCACTAAGAGGAAGAAAACCCTTACAGTTCCCTGTTGGACTGGCAAGTGTAACTAGAGTAACAATGGCAAGTCATTCTTTTCCCTCAATTCCAGATCCATCAACTCATAGAACGTGTTCAATTTCTGAAACCAAACAATCTCAATTTAACACACATGCAATGGTAGCTTTGTCATCTTTGGGCACACAGATGGAAATCTTCACAATATTTATAAAACATAAATTTCATGCAAAAGTAAACAGAGCGATGGAAGCTTGGCATAGAGCAGCTGGACAAGACACTAAAAATAATACTAAAGCCATGAAACATGTTTCTCTGTTGATTGTCAGTGTTACAGTTAGGAATGGTTGATATGTGAGGTAGTCTTAGGACAGCTATAGTCTCAAGGCAGTACTGGTCTCCTGAGATAACTACCCAACCGGAAGTAGATATCACCCATCCTAGTGGCTCTAATTCCTTGGGAAACTGTAAAATTCTTGGTGTAGGACACTGGGTTACCCACATATGCAGTTCCCCAATATCAAAAGGAGAGTGGAGCTCACTCGCCACAGAGAGCCCACTTATGATCGAAGGAAAATGTGTTCCTGAGGCTATATTGCTGGAATGGAACCAAAATACCTTTATTACTGCCAGACTTCTGGATATACAATGGCTTTGATGCCTCTCCAACCAGTTATCTATAATTGGGAACTTGAACCAGGATAGTATACTCTAAGCCAAACCCTACCTTAACCTAATGGAGTCAAAGGGAAAATAGGGAACACAGCATGAAGCGATGTGTAAAAATGCAACAGGTAAAGAATGTGTTAATAGAAGGGAAAATATGTTATTTGAGATCAATAAAAGATCAAGAACTGTTAAAATAACCAGAAAAATATTTCACACTGAACCTCCACAAATTGACCTAATAAATATAAATAATACATTAGAAAACCTAACTCAAGCCACATTTGGAAGGTTAATAAAAATCAAAATAACTTTTCAGGAATTAAAAAGAGAATGAACACTTGCATTCCCTAACATAATGGCGGTGTTGAATGCTGGCATTATGGCAACTGAACACTTGCTAGACAGTACCGTGCAAGTTCACGCCCTCTGGAGCTTTATAAAGATGATCTTCACTTGGAAACATATTTGTCAAGGACATTAAACTGAGTGGTTCAAGAAACTTAACTTTTGGTTGTTCGGAGATTAAATAGGGTACCATGTTAAAGAATTCTTTGTTATGCTTATATCACATTAGGAATGTAGTGGTTTAAACTGGCCATTCAACCATGGTGTAAAAGAATGTTTGTCAAAGGAAAAATCCACTCCCGATAGGACTATTTGTGATTAACACTGTAACTTACGTAGAATCACAGGGTAGACGGATATTTTTGTGAATGGGGATCTGTACAGGACATTAGACCCTTAGTATTAATTAGGGTGTGGCTGATTTGAAAGCACAGGGAAGACTGTTGTGTTTTGATAGGATTTCAAATCCACTTGTTTGTGACAAAAACAAAAAGGAAGTTGTTCTTAGAAGTGATGTTGCTTTGAATGTTGCTTTTGTGTGAAGTTTTGTCAGATGCCACGGTCTCATCTGTTCTCTCCTGTAAGAACTGAGTAGCTCGGCTGCTGAGGAGCCTCCAGGAGCCCTACTTTAAAACACATGAAGCAGCAGCTACGGCAAGGGGACGTCAGACTATAAACACAGAGTCAGTGAGGACCATGGATGTGTTCTGTCTGGGCAAGGCTGCACTTGGCTGATCTAAAAGGACTCCTGAAGACCTTGGGGGCACTGAGCGCCTGCCTCCATAAATATGACTCTTTCACAGGCAGTGAAAGCCATATAGCATCTCTGCAAAAATCACATTATCCATTGACCCCCGGTCCTCGTTCCCTAGCAGTGTTCTCTAGCAACACGAGACTTTTCCTTCTGTCGGAGCAGCTGGGCTTCAGCTCCGGGATGGCGAAGCAGTCTCTCCTGAGTACCAGCTCCAATAAAGATACACCTCCGCTATATTTGGACTTTATTCCTTTCATCTCTCCTTGCCTGGAACAATTGTGAGATTAATCTAACACTGGTTTGGGGTCTGTGATTTCTTTATTATCTAATGAAAAGACATTCTCTTGCATGCTACTGGCTTGGGCAATTCCCAGATGGAACCATTGTTAACTACATCGTTGGAAGAGACCTAATTATCTTTGAGCATTATTTGCCTCCCAAAACAAAACAGCCTTCATGGGGAATATGTGCATTTGTGCAGATTAAAGCTTGGAATTAGGCACACGCCAGGTACCTCCAATAGCCTGTTGCTGTGATCCCGCCCTGCTGACATTGCCCTGCTCCACGTCCCTGGCTCCTCTGACCTGTGCCTCCTGGCATGAGCAGCCTGTACTGTCAGCCTCCCTGGGCTAGCCAGGTCACTCCAGACCTGCGGAGCTAGGGCTCATCCCCAACTTCTTGCATTGCCTCAAGGATGGAAGGAGCCTACCTCCCAAAACTTGTTCTGAGGCAGCCACGGAAATGGGTGACGGTCCCCACATGTACTTACTGTTTGCCAGGGTCCTAGCTTTCTGCAGCCATCACGTCTCTTATTAGAAGGAGCCTGCCCGATCCAACCCCGGTAAGGCATTCCAGATTCCTCTAGCTCTGCCTTCAAGGGCAAAACTGATCATGTGTAAACGAGGGCTTGGGATTAGGAAAATGCCAGGTATGCTCCCTAAAAAAGCTCGTCCTGTGACCCAAGCTCACCCAACTTTGCCCTGTTCCGGGTCCGTGGCTACCCCAACCTGCATAGCCCGCATATGTGCAGTGCTCCCTCTGTCATCCAGCCTTGAGGCCTGGGGAACTCTGGCCTGAATTCAACCACTTCAAGGATCTCAGGGTGGAAGGAGTCCACTCCCAGAAAAATCTTTCTGAAGCACCCTTAAACTAGTGAAAGACTGCCCCCATTTGGACTGGTTGCCTAACGGGGTCCTGGACTTCAGCAGCCACAGCTTTGAGCTGTCACATACTGGACAGTATCCCAGCCATCTCACCCTGCTCTGCCCCGGCAAGGCAGTCCAGCTTTTTTCAGTTCTACCTTCATGAGGAGTATGTCCATTTGTATAGCTTCAGCTTTGGAATTAGGCAGATGCCAGGTACTTTCAATAGCCCTCTCTCATGACCCAGCCTCCCAGGCCACTTGCCCTGATCCTGGTCCCCAGCTACCCTGACCTGTGCAGCCTGCACACACACAGTTCACACCCCTCCTATGCCAGCCTTGGGTAGATCCAGTCCACCGAGCTGCCCACCGCGCTTTTGAAATTCTGGCTGAGCGCCACCCAACTGTATAACCAAGCCACCAGCATGACGGGAGCCCACCTTCCCAAAACTTCTCTGAGCTAAAAGCTGCAAATGGGCATAATCAGTCCCCATGTGAACTTACTAGGTGAGGGGGGTCCCAGCTTCTCTAGGAACCAGGATCCCCAGGACTCTAACAGAAGGTACCCTGTTCTGCTGGTCCAGCCCCTGTTGGCAAAGCAGTTGGAAAACCTTCCGCCCTGCCCAGGGAGAAAAGTACAATGAGTAGATAAGCCTTGTGCATTAGGCCATTGCTTTCTATCATTAACAGCCCCTTCCTGTGGTTCAGCCTTACCTGCTATCGCCCCTTCCCAGGTCTGGCTACCCTGATCTGCAGAGCCTGCCCATGTGCACCCTGCACCCTGTCAGCCCGTCCTGGTCTGCAGGGGGGCACTCCAGGCCTGTGGAACTCCAGCCAGCACCCAACCACCTGGATGGCCTCTGGGTAGAGGGAACCATTCCTCCCCTTCTGGGGAACAGGACAATCATTGGGGACAGTCTGTGGAACAGGACAGTCACTGGGGAGACTCTGGGGAACCCATTACAAATCTTTGAGGCAGCAGCTTCAGAGTAGGAACAATAAAGAGGGTATGTAATGGGATGAGCACTGGGTGTTATATGCAACTAAGAAATCACTGAACAGTACACCAAAAACTAATGACGTACTACGTGTTGGGTAATTCAATTTAAATTAAAAAACAAAAATAAAGTGACAGTAGTCAGTCCCCATGTGTGCTGCTCTTTTGGACTTGAGCATCAATCAAGTGTCCCAAATGTCTCTTATTGGAGGGTGGTACCTCAGTTAGCCATCCCATCCCCTCCATCTTCCTCCAGGTCTGCCCTCAGTGGGAATATTCTCAGTTGTATAAATTAGGGTTTGGAATAAGGAGGATGCCTTATAACCCCAGGAGCCTGCTCCAGTGACCCAGCTTCTCCAGATACTTGCTCTGTTCTCGATCCTCAGCTCCCCTGATCTGGGAGCCCCACACCTGTGTAGTATGCACCTTGTAAGCCTGCCTCAGGCAGACCCTGCCTACAAGCCCTTGGGACTCAGACCGGTCCTGAACGACTGCTAGCTTCCACTGTGGAGAGAACCCACTGACCAAAAATCTTTCTGAGATCCCTGCTGAAGCTGGTGGCAATCAATCTCCATTTAGACCGGCCAGGGGACCTTTCTAATGAGTTCCTGGTCTTCGCAATCAAAGCCCACAGATGTCTCTTATCGGAGGGTACTCCTGCCATCCCGCATGGCCCCGTGGTGGCAAGACTGTCCAGATTTCTCCAAATCGGCCTCTGGAGAAATATCCATCTTTATGTAGGTTAAGCCTTGGAATTAGGCATATGTGGGGTACCCTTATTAGCCTCTCCGTACACTCACCCTGTCTTCCTGAGTACAAACTCCTGACTACCCGGACCTGCATGGCCCATGCCTGCACAGTACATATCCCAAAAGCCACCCTTGGGTGAACAGGGCTATCTGCCTCTACGGAGCTAGGGCCCATTCCCTACGACCCACACAGCTTCAAGTGTAAAGGAGTGCAGTCCCCTCAAACTGACCAGAGATAGCCGCTAAAATGGGCAACATCAGTCTCCCCATAGACTTACTGTGTGTTGGTATTTCACACTTCAGCAGTGATCAAGCCTCCCAGGTGTCTTTTATTGGATGGTACCCCCGCCAGCCAGCCAGCCCCCTCCATCTTACTCCAACGTTGCTTTCAGCAGGAACATGCACATTTGTGTAGGGTATGCCTTCAGGTTATGCAGATGCTACATATCCCTAATAGCCTGTGTTTGACTCAGACTCTCCCGAAGCTTGCCCTGATTCAGTTCCCTGGCTACGCTAACCCATGCAGCCCGAGCATGGGCCATCCAAGCACCCTGTCACCTGGCTCTCAGTGGATGATGCCCTCCAGGCTTGTGGAGCAGAGGCTGTTCCCCAAACCCTTACGTGCCTCCAGGGTGGAGAGAGCCCAACTCCCCCCACACACACACACCCCTCCCCAAGATCATCATTCTGAGGCAGCAGCATTAATCTGATGACAGACTATCTGCACTGGCTACCTGGTGGGCCCCCAGGTGTCTCTTATTGTCTCCAGCTGTGAAGCCTGCCCCATTCCCGCAAGGCAGCCCAGATTCCTCCAGCTCTGCCTTCAGCATGAATTGGCACCTTTGTGCAGATTAAGGCTTGCAATTTGGCAGATGTCAAGTGCTTCCAAAAACCACCCTTGGGACGCAGCCTCTCCCAATACTTTTCCCGTTTCAGGTCCTTAGCAACCCTGGCGTGGCCATCCCATGCGTGCCCAATTTGTACTCCATCAGTCATACTTGGGCACTGGGGCCCTCGGACCTATAAAGCTAGTGCCCGTCTCAAACCATGTACGCCATCCTCGAAATGGAGGGGGTCCACGCCCCAGACATGGGTCTGAGAGTGGTGCCAAATGGGTGACAGTCCCCGAGTGCACTGAGCTGGGGTCCAGGGCTTCTTCACCAATCCAGCTCCCAGGTGCTTCTTACTACAGGCTACTCCTGTGGGCGTGCTCAATCCAACCCTGGCAAGTCAGTCCAGATTCCTCCAGCTCCGCCTTCAGGGGGAACATACACATTTGTGTAGGTTAAGTCTCGGATTTGAGCCAACACCAGATACTGCCAAAAGCCGCCTCCAGTTACCCAGTGTATCCTGATAATGCCCTGCTCCAGGCGCCTGGGGACCGTGACCTGCGCAGTTCGCGGCTGTGCAGTCTGTCCTGGATCGCCGGCTTTGGCCTGCAGGGGGCGCTCCGGGCCTGTGGAACTCCGGCTGGATCCCACGCAACTGATTGGCCTCCCGACCTTGCCCATGAAAATCTTTCTAAGGTGGCAGCTTTTAACTGGCCATAGCCAGTGCCCAATGCGTACTCGCGGTTTCCTGGAGTTCCAGGCTTCTGCCGCAATGACGGCTGGCAGGTGTCTCCTATTCGAGGCTACCGTAGCCAGCACGCACAACCCAGCTCTGGCAAGACTGCTCGGATGACTCCAGTCAGGCTTTCTAAAGGAATGTGTGCATTGTAGTGGGTTAGGTCTTGGAATTACACCGATGCCCAGTAATCCCCAGAGCCCTCCCCATTGACCTGGCCTCTCCCGACAAATGCCCTGCTGACATCCTCAGCTACCCTGACCTGCCCCGCCTCTGCATGCTCGGATCATTCCTGAAGGTCCGGAAGGCCTTCCAAACTTGTGTAAGTGTGGCCAGCCCAGACCATGTGCCGAGCTGCCAGTGGGGAGGGAACCCATCTTCTGAAAATCACGCTGGGGTGGCAACTGCAAATGGATGGCAGTCAGTCCCCATCTGGACTGGGCGCCTGATGGGGTCCCGGGCTTCTCCACAATCAAGGCTCCCAGGGGTCTCTTATCTGGTGGATATTGCCGGAAATCCACCGGCCCCTCCCTAACAAGGCAGTGCAGTCTTTCAGCCCTGCCACCAGGAGGAATATGCACCTTTGTGTAGCTTCAGCCTTGGTATTAAAACAGATGCCAAGGGCACCCAATAGCACTCTTCTGTGACCCCACCTCTCCTGACACTTGCGCCCTTCAGGTCCTGGGCTACCCTAACCTGTGCAACCCACACATGAGCAGCACCCATCCTATATATCAACCTTGGGCAGACCCACCCTTTCAAGTTTATGATAGTCCAGCCAGGCCCCAACCACTTACATGGCCATCATTGTGGTGGGAGCCCACCTTTCAAAAAGCACTCTGAGCAGAAAGCCACAAATGGGCAACAGGTGTTCCACATGTGAACTTGCTGCCTGATGGTATCACACCTTTTCTAGGAACCAGGACACCCATGTGTCTCTGAAAAGAGGAAGAAAGCCTGTATGGCCAGCCAGGCCCCTTCTGGCAAGGCAGTTAAAAAACCTCTAGCTCTGGGGGCACCTGGGAGGCTCAGTCACTTGAGCATCTACCTTTGGCTCCAGTCACGGTCCCAGAGTTCTGAGATCAGCCCCAAGTCGGGGCTCCCCCAGCAGGGAAGTCTGCTTCTCATTCTACTCCTCCCCCCTCTCTCTTGCTCACTCTCTCCCAAATAAAATCTAAAAAAACAAACAAACCACACACACACACACACACACACACACACACACACACCCCTCTGGCTTTGCCTCTGGGAGAAAGGTTCACAATAGGTATGCAGGCTTTGCATTCAGATTGATATCTTATACCCCCAAAACCTCCCTCCTGTGACCTGACATTGCCGTGGTGCAGGTATCCAGTTACCTTGACCTGTACAACCCACACATGCCGGGGCGCCTGGGTGGCTCAGTTGGTTAAGTGACTGCCTTCGGCTCAGGTCATGATCCTGGAGTCCCGGGATTGAGCCCCACATCGGGCTCCCTGTTCGGCGGGAAGCCTGCTTCTCCCTCTCTCACTCCCCCTGCTTGTGTTCCCTCTCTGGCTGTGTTTCTCTCTGTCAAATAAATAAAATCTTAAAAAAAAAAAAAGAAAATGGGGCACCTGGGTGGCTCAGTCGTTAAGCGTCTGCCTTTGGCTCAGGTCATGATCCCGGAGACCCGGGATCGAGCCCCACATCGGGCTCCCTGCTCTGCAGGAAGCCTGCTTCTCCCTCTCTCGCTCCCCCTGCTTGTGTTCCCTCTCTAGCTGTGTTCTCTCTGTCAAATAAATAAAATATTTAAAAAAAAAAAAAAAAAACCAAAAAACCCACATATTCACCCTGGCAGCTGCCCGTGGGCTGCGGGGGGGACAGTCCAGCCCTCTATAACTCCAACATGAACCCAATAAGCTGAATGGCAGTAATGGAGTCAGGTTTCCCCAGTAATTAAGGTTCCCAGGTGTCTCTAACTGGAGGGTACCCCAGTTAGCCAGCCTGCCCCATCTACTCCAACTCTGCCTCCAGCAGAAATATGTGCATTTGCATATGTCAAGCCTTGCAGATGCCAGGTACTCCAAATAGCCCCCTCCTGTGACCTGGCCTCACCCCACATTGCCCAGTCCTCACCCTAGCAGCAGGCCTTTGGCTGTCAAAGCCCTCTAGGCCTCTAGAAATTGGGTGGGAGGCCAACCACATAAATTTCCTTCAGGTTTGAGGGAACCCACCCATTGAAAAATCTTTCTGAGGTGGCACCCTTAAACTGGCCACAGTCAGTCCCGCAGACTGGCTGCCTAGTAAAATCCTGGGTTTCTCCAGGAATCAAGGCCCCCAGGTGTCTGCTATGGGAGGAAACCCCAGCTAGCCCTCCTGGGTGGATCAGTCTAGATTCTTCCAGCTTTGCCTTCAGCGGGAATTTGTGCCTTTGTGCATATTAAGGTTTGGAATTAGGCAGATGCCAGGTACTTCCAATAACCTGGTTTTGTGACCCAGCCCCTCCCACACTTGTCCCGTTCACGTCCCTGGTTCCTCCTTCTGTGCCATCAGCACATATACAGTCTGAATGCCATCAGCCACCTCTGGGCGGCCAGGCCCCACAGAGCCTGTGGAGTTAGGGCCCCTGCAGAGCCTGCAGAGCCTCAAGGATAGAGGGAACCCACCTTCCTGAAAACTGGTCTGAGTTAGCCCCTAAAAAGGGCAATCACCTGTCCCCAAGTGGACTTACTTTCTACCGGGGCCCTGGGCTTCTGTGGCCATCAAGACTCCCAGATGTCTCTTCTTGGATGATACCCTGACCGGCCTGCATGATCCGTCCCTGGCAAAGCCGTTCAAATACTCCAGCTCTGCCTTCAGTGGGAATGTGTGCAATTGTGTAGGTTAGGGCTGGTTACGGCTCTGAATTAGGCAGCTACTTTGTAATCCCAAGAGCCTGCTCCAGGAACCAGTCCTCTCCAGACACTAACCCAGGTCAGGCGCTCTTCCACCCTGAGCTGTGCTACCCGCACGTGCGCAGTACACACCCCCTGAGCCGGATTTGCACAGGCCTGGCCTTCGAGCCTGTAGCCCTCTGGCCAGGCCCCAGCTAGCAGCGTAGCCACTAGCAACATAGCTTCCGGCAATGTGGGGGAGACTTCTGATAATTGCTCTGAGGTGGTAGCTGCAAATGGGCAACCCTCAGTCCTCATGTGGACCTGCTGCCTGTTGGGGTTCTGGGCTTCCCTAGTAACAAAGACTCCCAGGTATCTCCTAATAGAGGACACCCTGTCCTGCCTGCTACCTGGCCCCACCCTGTCAAGGGAGTTAAAAACCTCCAGCTCTGCCTTGGGGTGAATCTTCCATAATGGAAGGTAGATCTTGAATTGGGCAGATGTGTTGTACCTCCTAGGGGTCACTCCTATCATCCGGCCCTTCCCAACACTTGCCCTGGGCCCAGTCCCCGGCACCCCTGACTTTCACATCCTGTGCATGCGCCGTGCAAGTTTCATCAGCCGCCTTTGGGTAGGCGAAGCTCTCCAGGCCTGTGTAGCTAGCACCCATCCACAACCAGAGGGGCAAAGGTAGAGGTAGCCCAACAGCAAAAACTGCTCTGAGGTGACCACTGCAACAGGCAATAGTCTTCCCCTGGACTTATTTCTGCTGGTGTTCAGGCTACTGCAGCAACCAAGACTCCCAAGTATCTGTTATTGGAGGACATTCCAGCCAGATCCCTGGTATCCATCCTAAGCAAGACAGCCCAATTCCTCCAGCTCTGCTTTCAGAGGGGAATAAGCACATTTGTATAGGTTAGGGCTTGAAATTTGGCAGATGCCTTGTAACCACAAGAGTCCATTCTTGTGATCAGGCCTCTCAGGACACTTGCCCTGTTCCAGATCCCTGCATGCCTGCACATGCTTAGTCTACACCCTGTTAGCAGGCACCAAATGGGCTACCTGGGGTCCATGATGGCTGCAGATGCCCAGGACTCTGGCAGAGAGTGAGTCTACAAGGGGATTGACTTGCTAATTTAAAGCTACCACCTTGGAACAATTTTTTAATGGTGGCCCCCCTCCATCCTGGCACAGGTCAGGGAAGTGAGGAATGGGGAAAAGTGCAGTGTCAGGCAAGACTGGGTCACAAGAGTGGGTCAGTAGGAACACCTACTATTACCTAATTCCAAGCCTTATCTACACAATGTGCATATTCCTGCTCAAAGCAGAGTTGGGGGAATATGGATTGCCTTGCTAAGGCAAGACCAGGCAGCTTGGCCAGGGTATCTTCTAATGTACATTTGGAAGGCTTGATTGCAGCAGGAACTGAGGACCCCAACAAGGAGCAGGTCCATGAGGGCTTAGGGGTAGACATGCTCTTACTCCTGAGGCGATGCCAATGATTGGGGATGGGTCATTGTTTCATAGGCCTATAGGGTCCTCACTATTCAAGGGCAGATCTATGGGTGTACTCTGCATGTATGGGCCTTGAAGGTCAGGGTAGCCAGAGACCTGGTCCAGGGCAGGTGTCAGGAGGGGCTGTGTAATGGGAGCGGTTCTTTAAGGGTACAAGGCATCTGCCTAAATCCAAGCCCTAACCTCCACAAATGTCCCCTGAATGCAGAGTTGGAAAAAACTGGAATGCCTTTGTAGGGCTTGATCAGGCAGATTGGGGTTCCAGAAAAATAAGATATAGTTTTAGTGTTTCAGTGAGCTAGATTTCGGTGTTTCTGGAAAAAAAAAATAGCAGGTGCATTTTTCTGGAGCTCAAGTAAATTTGAAATCAATATAGTTTGGAGAAAAGGGAGATTCACATTCCTCTCCAAATTATTTTTTTAGATATTTTATTTATTATTTGACAGACACAGAGAGAGCACAAACAGGGAGAGTAGTAGGCAGAGGGAGAGGTAGAAGCAGGCTTCCCTGCCAATCAGAGAGCCGGATACTGTGCTCAGTCCCCAAACTCTGGAATCATGACCTGAGCCGAAGGCAGATGCTTAATAGTCTGAGCCACCTAGGCAAGCCTCCAAATGATTCTTTTTAAATGCATTGCAATTTTTTTGATTCATATGTCATGTTATGTATTGGCATAGCATGCTATGAAGAATAATTCATAGCAATGAAATGATTTTAAATTTAACCTACCAACAGCTATCTCATCACAAAATTGAAGGTAAATATGGCCACAGGGGTATTTTCTTATTCTATGCATTTGAAACTGCTGTGATCACATTTTGAATGTCCCATTGATTTCTGAAGTCCCTGGAAAAGCTCCATTTTTTTGTTAGTTTTCTGATTTTGCGGATATATTGGAACTGACTTCAATGGTCAGACTTATATATTTGGCTAATCCACGTTAGCTAAATCTGGCTTTAGCTATGTAAAGAAAGATAATGGCTATTTTGAACTAACTTTTGAGCAGGGCTTTGGAGGGGAAGGAAGGACATGCATCTTGTGGGAGCTGCTCAAGCTACTCAAGAGGGCACAAGCTCAGAGAGAGTGTGGAAGCTCCTGCTAAATCCTTCCTTGGACTTTATTTAACCCAACCCAACATTTAATCCAGCCAGAATGTTATGAAACATTCTTTGAATAAATATTGGAAAGTATTTAAAACACAAAGATCAGAGATCCATGAAGCTCCAACACTTCCAAGGAATCCTTCCTTCCGTGACTGTGGGAACACAGGCTGAAAATAAAGGAAGCTTCTGTTTCCCACCTCAGGAGCAGGAAGGGAAGCAGGAATGTTTCAGATTGGCTCACAGAAGTATGTTTGAAACCGGAGATGCGTTCCTCTCAAAGCAGTGATTCAGAATGAGGCATGAAAACTTGTGAGGGCAAGTAGTTCCATTCGAACGTCCAGGGCAGTAAAGTGGAAAACAGGAATTATTCAGTAAAATTTTGCAATCGAGGAGGTGGAAGGGACCTCAGTAGCAATCTAGTCCAAACTTTGTTGCCGTTGAACTCTCTTCAAACAAAAACTTCCACAGATCCCCTAACACAAACCTATATGAAAGGAGGATTGCTAGGGGTGTGGCTGGGAGGGTCAAAAAACCCACAAACACTTATTTATAAAATTAGAATAACTTTAAAAACTGGAAGAAGTTTTATTTCTAACATTGGGAAGTTCAAGTTTTATTTCTATCATTGAGAAGTTCAATCATTGAGAAGTTCAAGTTTATTTCTATCATTGACCAAGTTCGTTGGTCACAACGAATAAAGTTTCCCAAACAAAGGGAAAGGCCTTTGCATTTTTAAGGACATTTTTACCTGCAGGCATGAGAACAAGGAATATAACTTTTAGTCCCACGGAAATGAGCCGTGGATGGAAATTTTCAAATTTATGGACTATGCTGTGCTGGTTTGGGACAATGAGTCCCCCAAACCCCACCAGGTGGCGCCCCTGTTCGGCATTTTGCGAACATTTATTTCTCTCCAGGAGGGTCTTCTCGCATTTTTGTAAATTCAAGGAAATCCGTAGATACCACGCACAAGGATACCACTCTTGCATTCTTCTATTTTAACATCCTTCCCTCTCACTTTCATTCCAACGATTGAAATCCACGTAACACTAGGGTTACTGAGGTTTCTTCACTTTTCAGAAAAAGAAGAAACAAATTCCCTAAATATTCCCGAGGGGCGGGGACGGGGGCACAGGAAGAGCCTTCCTCGGGCCTAGTGCAGCCAAAGGAAGGTTGGGAATTTGGCCTTCTAGTTCAGGCTGAGCCAACTAGAAGATCCTGGGGAAGCAGGGCTCCCCTGGCCTCAGTTTCCTCATCCGTAAAATGGCTCTTTGCGCCCTACCATGCGCGGCATCACGTGGCAGGGGAGTCCTGGATCCTACTTAAATCCGTAAAAGGGGGTCTCCTATGGTATGGTCGCTGAGATTAAATAATACAATGTTCGTGAGCGCTGGTACAGTGTCACTAAATGAGTTTCTTATTACGGCTTCCTATGTTTTTATTATTGCTTTCATTACTCCGGCGGGGGGGAGGGGAAGGTCCCTTCGTGGGAAAGCCCAAGGAAATTACACATTGTCTCATTTATTTTTTAAATACATATTCACGGGAGTTCAAGCTACAAAGTATTTAAGGACAATAGACTCTAGGGGCGGGCCGCACTTCTGAGGCAGAAATCGGAGGCTAATTACTACTTTCACAAATCCTCTGTCCGGGCCTTTCTCCCGACCATGGTAGCAGTCCCCCCACGCTCACTCGCTGCCACAGAACACCCGCCGCACAGAGGACTGACTGCGCGGCTTCCCCAGATCCTCCCGGAGCCTGCACGCCAGTGGCGGAGGTGAGCACCGCGCGGTGGGGAGAGGCCTCGGGCCCCGCCCTCTTGCGTCACCGCGTACCGGCGCAGAGGCGTTTCCCGGGGCGTGCCGCGGTTGCTAGGCGACCACACCGCTCCCCCCCCCCTCCCGCCCCTGGCGCTCCTCTCCCCACTCCCGGCCCGGCGAGTCGCGAGCAAAGGCGCGCGGATCTGCAGTGTCTGGACGCGATTCTCCCGGGAAGCGTCGCGGCCCCGGCGGCAGCCGCCCCAGCGCAGGTGGACCCTGCACTCCGCACCCTCCAACCGCCGCCCCTCCCCCCGGGGGTCCCGAGCTAGCGGATGGGAGGCACGGCTCGCGGGCCCGGGCGGAAGGATGCGGGGCCGCCCGGAGCCGGACTCCCGCCCCAGCAGCGGAGGTAACGGCGCCGCAGGGTAACGGGCTGGGGGTTCCCGAATGGGCTGCTGGCGCAGGCTGGCGGGGTCGGGGGGGCGGGGAAGGCCTGGGCTGAGGTTGGAGTGAGCCCCCAGCAGGAGGGACGAGGGAAGGGTTCTGACCACGTCCGGGGGACCGGCCCACCTTCTTCCCATCCGTCAGCTCCCCTCCCCCCCTAAGCCCACCGTGATCGGGGAAGGGGGCTAGAGCAGAGTTAGGAGAAGCAGCCCTAGATCGGGGATATGGCAAGGAACTCTAAGAACCTGGGACTTTTTGTGGGGCTTTTTTAGCAAAACGGGGAGGCAGGGAGCAATACCTTTCACAGAAGCCCTGTTGCTCAAAGCAGATAACCAAGGGCTGAACTCTTGGGGTTTTGCCGTAAGGGGTGCGGTTGGCTTCGGATGTGCAGTTGAAGGGTTAAGCGGGGTAGGGCTTTCTGGGGATCCTATTTTGAAAGATTCTCCACCTTGCATTGTATTTTACACCTAAAAGGAGACAAGGGACCCTCCCCCCGCTTCATTTGCATGCAGACTTCCTTTGGGTAATTTCTTCTGCCTATTTATAGGAAACGTGCAGGTCTTCAGTGTCTTTTTTTCTATAAACGTGGATGCCTGTCTCATTTTATTATATTCATGGTGTTGGCAAAGAGTCAGTCACATCCCGAATTTTTGGTCGTCAGAGAAGCAGTTTCCATTAAAGATATAAATAATACTATCAGAATGAGCTATTTTTAAAAAAGAATATTCCAAAAATATTTGTAGTGGACTTTCTATTCTTTATATTTCTATAACACATCAATGAAGAAAGCTCTAGAAGTAATTTTACAAAAGTTTCTAAAGACAACATTAAATATTGAAATAAAAAAACAAAGTAAATATTTCAGCATATTTTAAAAGATTTTTAAAAATTCCTCCCCAGCAACCGGGTCATCATTATTGCATTTGTAGTGTATTATGTAAAAATGAAAGGCTGATGTGTATGACTGGGAAATTCAGGTTCTTAGTGGCAGATGAAATGCATTATCTAAGACCATCTTGGGGATTAAATAAACCCTTTCCCTCTTTTGTGGTGGAGGCACATCGCTAAAAAATTGAGAGGTGGTCCTTAATCATTTAGCATTTAACTTCCACCATCTACCAGAAAATGAGAAAATGAAGTGGGTAAAGAAGTGAAACAGTACATTTTGTAATTTAGAGAATCTCTTTAGTATTTGTTGTGCTTTTCGCTGTATGTTTCCTTAGGTAGAAATGTTAAGTAGGTTATGTAAACAAACGATAAAAAGAAAATAGCCTTAAGAAGACCTTTTATTTCTTGCATGTAGACTGGAACTATTCTTCCCATTATAACATGTGGAAAACAAGCTCAGAGAAGAAGGTAATACAGCCAGTGGTAGAGCTGAAATTAGAATCCAAGTCTCTGACTTTTAAAATATAGTTACCTCTGACTTGTTTTTTTCTCTTTCTTTTCCTGCTCTGGTTAGCTTTTAGGCTTCAGATTCAAAGTAGCCTTTATTTTCAAGTAGTAAGTTAAATGAGATCCTTTTGATAGTCCTTATTCTAATTTTTTTTTAATTTTTAAAATATTTCAATTTTAACTAATCTCTACACCCAACATAGGACTTGAACTCAGAACCTCGAGATCAAGAGTCACATTCTCTACCATGTGAGCCAGCCAGGCACCCTCATAGTCCCTATTTTTTTTAACAACATTCACAAAGTAAGACTTGTTTTAACTACTTCAAAACGCAAACCAAGAAATGCTTTCCTTTTTTAAAAAAGAAAAGTTGTGTTTCCTCTATTCTTTTGCCAAATACCCCCGTTGTTTGTATTCAGTGCCAACATGCAGTGTAGACATTTATTTGTATTAGTTATTTGTGGCATATGTGAGGCAATAAAGACACAAAATGTTTTGAAAATACAAGTTTATGTACTTCAGTTACTGACGGATTTTATCTATAATGCTTTCAACTAGATTGGGGGATGGTGTCTATGATACCTTCATGATGATAGATGAAACCAAATGCCCACCCTGTTCAAATGTACTCTGCAATCCTTCTGAACCTCCTCTACCCAGAAGACTAAATGTAAGTAAATGAAGTAGTTCTTTGCTCTCTAGTTGTCTTGGAAAGAAGGAAGTGCTACTAATGCCCAAGGTTCAGTTACATCTCGCCGGCAACCCAGACTCTTTTGTTTCCTTTTGTTTTCTCTTGACTTTTGAAATAACAATTGCTGTGTTCCCAGCTTAGCTTTACAGAATGATTTTGATTTGGAGCTGCACTTACTCCTTTCGATCACTGGGGTAAACATATGGTATTAGGAGAAAAATGGAAGCTACTTTTATCCAGGGAATGTTTATTTTGTTATAGAAGGATACGGTGTGTTGTAAAAACTCATTTTAACAAAGACCAGAAATAGAAAATACCCCTGAATTCATAGATCTGCACATTTTTTCCCCCTGCAAGATAGAAATGCAGTCCTAGCTCATTAGTATGCTACAGAGAATCACTTTATGGATCATAAATAAAACTTGAACAGTACAGTTTGGTTTTTGATGCATTTAATCATTCTGGAGCTTGCAGACATTTAGCTTTTGACACTGTTTCACTTAAGGTAATAAAAAAATTAATTCATATTCCCTCAGCATACACAGAGTAAGTAGTAGGGAGAACAGGGTTTGGACGAGTTCCAGGATAGGGAGATGCTATCCTGTGATTTTAACATTTGCTGTGTATATCACCTAATGAACAAATTGAGCAACTGAATATACTCATTTGTAATTTCTCCTTCATATTTCTGCATTTAAGACCTCAGATTGTTTATATATTCCAAAAAAAATTGTGTGCACTTTTCATAGCCCTCCCCAACTTTTTGTCAGCTTTTGCTATTAAAATCAATCTTTTCACTAGTTCTGAGGCTAATAATATTACAAAGTATTGGCTAAATATATTTGGTCACCCTATTTTTAACCTGTTCTCTGGAGTACAGTAAGTTTCCTTTCCATTCTCAGTAAGCTTATTTCTTTAATATGTGAAAAACCTCTCAGAGCTCCAGAATCCCATACTCCTCTGGTTGGCCATTAGTTTTCTTGGTTACTGGCTGCCCATAAGGGTGTCTCTGTGGGAACTTTTTGCAGTTGGGCTGATGCATTAACATGTGACTTAAAAGTTCATTTTAGTTTCAATTTAGAGTTAGCCAATGCTAATCACCTCTCAGCAGCTCAATTAAAGGGTATGTTTTAGGATCAAAATGAATTTCTTACTGTATAATATACAGAGTAACCATTTTAGGGCTATAGGATTTGCATTCTAACTTAGCGGTGTCTTTGCAAACTTTGCTGAAAAAAATGCTCTTTGACCTCTTGTTGACATTTATAGTTCATTATGACATGACTCTATCCCCAGACCCTGTTGCTCTTCACAAAACCTCTAAGCTTCATTGTTTATCCAAGATGTTCTTATGTTCTGGTTGTATACATCTGCTTATAGGCTTTTATTGGATTAAGCTTTGTGTTGCAGATTTAGGGTCAAGAGCTAGGGAAAGAGGATGGAGTGTTTCGTATCTGGATAAAAAATATATTCCTTCTCAGAATTTCTCAACAAGATAGTCAAGACTTGATTAACACAGTTGAGGATTCTATTTGAAATGTCAAGAGCCCTCTAAATTAACAGTGTATGTGAAGCATTCTTAAATAAAACATTATCTGTCCCTGAGGTATAATTACATAATTAAGAAAATAATTGGTGTAGTTGGTCATATATATTGCTTCGTTACTGTGATTATAACTACAGGCTAGAAATGTGTGGTATTTTACAATTGTTATACTTTAACATGCATGCAAATTGTAGATTCTCTTAGAACAATGGAAGGAAGATTTTATTTATAGCATAATAGTTTTGATAGAGAATTGATTCAGGCCAGTATTTGAGTTATGTGCAGGAAAGGAAAGAAACCTAAGATGAGAACCCCTCCCTGTGTGTAAATACTCCTTCCTGGAATTCTTCAGATTCACTGGAGATTCAAACCTTGAGAATCTATAGCAGACTGTCCCTGAAGGATGCTGTTCTTACTGGGAGCCACGCTTCAGGAGAGACATGCAGTGCAGCCTGTGTTGAGAATGTGAATAGGATAGTAAGCAGCCATGTGAGATAGAGGATGTATGGAATGATGAGCCCAGGGGAAAATGGTGAGGACAGGACAGCACCGTTTAGGTATCCGAAGGACTTTTATATGAAATTTGGACACTCCTGTGTAGTGCCTGAGGGCAAAATAAGACTCAGGTTACAGGGAGAGAGATTTAGGCTCACTTTAAGGAGAAACCCTGAGTCAGGAAATCCAAATGACATCCTTAAGTTTATTGTAATCGTTCTGTGAAAATTAAATTTCTGTTCTTATTAATGTTCTGTGCTTGAGACCTTCTCTTTACCACAGACAGAAATGAAGACCTCCAGAGCCAGCACAGCCTTACATGTAGGCAGAGTAGGTAAAATAAATACCCAGGGATGGACCCTCAAGTCCCTGTCCTACCAGCTTGTCACTGATGACCACAGTTCCTAGAGAGTCATTCTTCGGGGTTAAGGCATCGATCTTCTGTTTAAGTTCCAATAACTTGGAGAGGTGACACCTTAAATTGTATAGCAAGTTGAAAGCAAGTTTCATGTCAGAGAGAAAGTGGATGAGGGATTTCCAAGTATAAAGGAAGGCCTGGGGCACCTGGGTGGCTCAGTCTTTAAGCATCGGCCTTCAGCTCAGGTCATGATCCTGGAGTCCCGGGATCGAGTCCTGCATCGGGCTCCCTGCTCGGCGGGTGGCCTGTTTCTCCCTCTCTCACTCCCCTTGCTTGTTCCCTCTCTAGCTGTGTTTCTCTGTCAAATAAATAAAGTCTTTAAATTAAAAAAAAAAAAAGGAAGGCCTATTGTAGGGGTGGTCATGCTTCAGGGGATACCTACTTAGTGCCAGGTGTTGGTGGAGGGAGACTGGAGATACGGAAGGAGCTCCCAGAGAAGAGAGAAATGGAAAGGGCAGAAAGGGCATACAATTTAAACCTTAATATGTTGAGAATTTTACCTGATATTACCAGTGTTTGCAAAATCTTTTATAGCTTGTAGGGGTCGTTCACATATGTTATTAATTATAATTTGATTCACACAACATTTTGCAAGTAGGTATTAGTAAGTACATTTTATAAATAAACTAAGACTAAGAAAGTAGGCAAAAGTTCAAGCAACCTGCCCAGGGACCTACAGCTCCTAAGCAGGATAGCCAGGGCTCCACCTAAGCCATTAGACATTTCTTTTCTTCAGCGCATGTCCCCAACACACTTGCAGTAAATATGTAGATGCACTGAAATTAGGTGTAAAAATTTTAAGGAAAACTGGCCAAGATGCCTGTTGAGTTTCGCTTTTATTATGTAAATCTACCTAAAACCAAACAATGTCCTCATTCTTTTTTTTTTTTTTAAGATTTTATTTATTTATTTGACGGAGAGAAACACAGCTAGAGAGGGAACACAAGCAGAGGGACAGAGGGAGAAGCAGGCTTCCCGCCGAGCAGGAATCCTGATGTGGGGCTCAATCCCCAGTCTCCAAGATCTTGACCTGAGCCGAAAGCAGTCGCTTAACCAACTGAGCCACCCAGTCGCCCCTAATTCCCTCATTCTGCCAAACTTATTTCCTCCTGGATTGTAGGTCCTTGAGAACACCTGTTTGGGGTTTTGTTTTGTTTTGTTTTTTTGTTTTGTTTCATTTTTAGTGCTTGTAATAGTGAACAGTAAGTGTTCCTGTGACCAGCACATGTTTGGCTGGTTAGGTGAAGGGGACCTTCTTCTGTTTTTTCAGCCCTGAGTACAGGAAAAGTCATTTGACTTATTGATAAGAAAAAATGTTGCATAATATTTATGTCTTAGCAAGATATTTGGGTTCTGTCTGCAGGCCTGTTTTATTTTCTTGACCAGTGATAGTTCTCCATTCTGCTGTCAGACTTTTCTGGGTCCATATGTCATCTCTTTACTTAAACACTGCTTGCCAAAGTGTGGCTACGGTTGTATCGCCTGCCTCCCTTTGTGTGCTAGCAGGTACTACCCTGTTTTTGCAACTACAGGATTCCCTAAATGTGTAAATTGATGAAATGACCTGAAAGGAGCAGGCAGGAGCAAATGACCTGAAAGGAGCAGGCAAGAGCGAATGTCCTGCTCTGATAACTACAGCTGTGTGTAAAATTTGCCAACACTGAAATTGTTTCATCATTTTTTTTTTGGCTGACATTTATATTTTATCTTTTATAGTGTTATTTAGGTAATAGGCCTTGTGCTGTGTTCTTAGGTTATATTAAAATTCTATTTTTTAAAGATGGCCGCTTTGGATCATAACCTTTTCATTTGTTTTCTTCTTTCCTTCTAGCACCCTCGAATTAGTGTGTGTTTTTAATTGTTTTATATTTCTCTTTTTTGTTTTTTTTTTCATCTAATTTCATAGAATTATATTTCAGAGGAATAAGTAGAGCTTTCTTCTACTAGCTTTCTTCTACTACTAGAGTTACTGTTCCTTGAAGGAGAATGTTAAGCAAATTCAAGTGTAAAGAGTAATGTGCCTTTATCACCTCGGCCTTTGCTGAGGAAGAGTGGGTGTACGTGTAGGTGAGAGACACAGAACAGAGACACTATCTCTTCAGGCGAGTTTTCTCAGAACCTCCCCCGCCCCTCCTGGGGCCTTGGATTCTCGCTATTATTCATTAGATATATAAAGAATTGGCCCAGAGGATTTCAGGGGTTCTCTCTGGCTCATAGCTTTTGTGATTCAGTGAGCTGAGCTACAAGCATTCAGTCATTTTTTGAGGGGGGCCTAGGAGTAGGTAGTGAGGTTTTGCTTGATCCAGGCCACAGCCATCATTCAGCTCTGGTAGAGGGAATACAAGTACTAGGAGAACCCAGAGCCGAGTTGTGTTTGTGGGAAGGATGCTGGACTGGCAGAAGACCTGGGTTCAAATCCTGCCTGGTCCCCTGGTCCCTTTCTGGTTTCTTGTCTTGTTTTTTTTTTTTTTTTTTTTTTAACAGAACACTTTAATATGCATGTTTTGATTCTGATATATGCCCTTAAGAATTGGGAAGATACTTGAAACAGTTTGTAAACAATATGAGACAATTTATGTATATAATGGAATGCCAGATCACGTGGTACAGATTTGGAAAAGCTACAGTTACAGTATGAGGTTAATTAGTATGGGCTTGGAATAGTCTAGCTGGAAGGGAGGAGACTTGAATTGCAACTTGAAAGAATGCAGGATTAGAGTGGGCAGGGTGGAAAGACTCTCAGCAGAAAGACATACCTATTAGAAAGAACTCAGCACATTTAGGGTTTGGTAAGAAGACCATTCTCTCTTGAACACAAGGCATATATCGGGGGCTGAAGTGACCATACTACTCAGGGGGTCTGAAGATCGATGTAACACAAGTCTCTGTTGACTCCTGCCTTTCTTATCTCACTTTTGGGTCATTGTAACCTACGTGACTGGACAGTTTTGGTGTCGTTCAGGCAGGGGAAGGATTCTTTCATCCTTCCACTATTTTTAGTGGCTTTACCGTCACATTCATTTTTCTTTTCCATAGATCACTGCCGAGCAGTTACCAAGAGATCACACTCAGCGCTTTCTGAATGGAGGTGAGGTGAAGGTAGAACAGCTCTTTCAGGAATTTGGCAACAGAAGATCTGATGCTCTTCAGTCAGATGGGATCAATGACTCTGAAAAATGCTCTCCTACTGCCTCTCAGGGTAAAAGTTCGGACAGCTTGAATGCGCTAAAACCCAGCAGTTCAGCCAAAGCATCCAAAGCGGTGCCCCTGACTCCCGAGCAAGCCCTGAAGCAGTACAAACACCACCTCACTGCTTACGAGAAGCTGGAGATCATCAATTATCCCGAAATTTACTTTGTGGGCCCGAATGCTAAAAAAAGACATGGAGTGATCGGTGGGCCCAATAACGGCGGGTATGACGATGCCGATGGGGCCTACATTCACGTGCCTCGCGACCATCTAGCTTATCGATATGAGGTGCTGAAGATTATTGGCAAGGGAAGTTTTGGGCAGGTAGCCCGGGTCTACGATCACAAACTAAGGCAGTACGTGGCCCTAAAGATGGTGCGTAATGAAAAGCGCTTCCATCGGCAAGCGGCTGAGGAGATCCGGATTTTGGAGCATCTTAAAAAGCAGGACAAAACTGGTAGCATGAATGTCATCCACATGCTGGAAAGTTTCACATTCCGGAACCATGTTTGCATGGCCTTCGAATTGCTGAGCATAGACCTCTATGAGCTCATTAAAAAAAACAAGTTTCAGGGTTTTAGCGTCCAGTTAGTTCGCAAGTTTGCTCAATCCATCTTGCAATCCTTGGATGCTCTCCACAAAAATAAGATCATTCACTGTGACCTGAAGCCAGAAAACATTCTCCTGAAACACCATGGGCGCAGTGCAACCAAGGTCATTGACTTCGGGTCCAGCTGTTTCGAATACCAGAAGCTTTACACATATATCCAGTCTCGGTTCTACAGAGCTCCAGAGATCATCTTAGGAAGCCGCTATAGCACGCCAATAGACATATGGAGTTTTGGCTGCATCCTTGCAGAACTTTTAACAGGACAGCCTCTCTTCCCGGGAGAGGATGAAGGAGACCAGTTGGCCTGTATGATGGAGCTGCTCGGGATGCCACCACCAAAACTTCTAGAGCAGTCCAAACGTGCCAAGTACTTCATTAACTCCAAAGGCCTACCTCGCTACTGTTCTGTGACTACTCAGGCAGATGGGAGGGTTGTGCTTGTGGGGGGTCGCTCACGTAGGGGTAAAAAGCGGGGCCCCCCAGGCAGCAAAGACTGGGTGACAGCACTGAAGGGATGTGATGACTATTTGTTTATAGAGTTTCTGAAAAGGTGTCTTCACTGGGACCCCTCTGCCCGTTTGACCCCGGCTCAAGCACTGAGACATCCTTGGATTAGTAAGTCTGTACCCAGACCTGTCACCATTGAAAAGGTATCAGGCAAACGGGTGGGAAATCCTGCAAACGCCTTCCAGGGACTGGGTTCCAAGCTGCCTCCAGTTGTCGGCATAGCCAATAAGCTTAAAGCTAACTTAATGTCAGAAAGCAGCACTGGTATACCTCTGTGCAGTGTATTGCCAAAACTCATTAGCTAATGGGCAGTGCTGTGCTCAGAGAGGTATATGTTTATATTTTTCATTGTCTTGCAAACCTGAACATGGGGGAAAATACAGGCCCCGGGGGTATGTTTTTGTTAGACCAGATTTCTTTTTTTAACAAGGCAAAACATTTTTCTATGACTGTACCAGAACTCTTCAAGGGCTAATTACCTAAACAGCCTGTGTTGGCCATCCTGGAATGTACATTAAATGACTTTTTATAGGTCCGTGCACCTTTATTATTGTCGTCAGATGTACCTCACCTTCTGTATGCTGCTACTGGTTTTAAGTCCCTTTCCCTTAAGATACGAGGTGCCCCGAGAAGTGTATCCTGACCACTTGTCACTTCTCGTCTCCCTCAGCCTCTGTTCCAGAGCGGTAGTTCGGGACACGGCCATGGTTCTGCATGAGAGCCAAAGCCAGCCCTCTTGCCCCAGCAGGCCTTTCTGTGGGCTCATTCCGGGTGAAAGGGCTTGGCAGAATGTGGGGCAGAGGAAGGTTCTAGAAGCTCTTTGTCACTTAAAGTGGTGTCACTGCTTCTCAATGACTCATTTTTCCTTTTCTCAGTACTGTGATGTGTGCTGTTTTAATTTTATGTTATTATTTTTATGATTTATCTGCTTTTGATATGTTTCCTGCAAAAAGCATTTTATAGATGTCCTACCACTTTACCAAGCACTGGTTTTAAAAATTAAGTCTTCTGTATCGCTCTACCGTCACCCTCCCCACCACACACTCCTCTCTCCAGGGAGCGTAAAGCAGCTTCTTTGCCCCAGATGGATGTCAAAGGGAGAAGCAGCAAGCAGACAGCAGTTCCTGAGTTTCTTGGAACCCTGGAGATAAGCCCGATTGTCGCATTTCCATGGACTTCTTCCTTATAAAAGTGATCACTCTGAGAGAAACCTAACCATGCTCCACTGTCCTCCGTCCTCTCTCCCCAGCCCTCTGCCACCTCAGCATGAGCCACAATCTCCCCACTGTCCATTTAAGCCGAAGATTATTCCCTAGACACTGGTGGTCATCCATTTCCTTTTCCTTCACTTGAACATCCTTTCTTTTTCTCTGCTAAGATTCAGCGAGGGCTGGCAGGAAAGCTAACTGCTAGCCAAAAGTTCCTTGGAAGGACGGGGAAGGTATGGTAACTAAATAACCCAACACTACTGTTTTCTTCCCCTCTACTTCCACCCTCCTCCAAGAGTATGCCCGAACTTTGTCCTCAGGGCGGGCTGTCTGAGGTGGACCATTGCTTTCCTCATCACCATTCCCAGGATGACCCCGTTCTGTTTTGACTGTAGAATTTAGTCTGTGAACTCCATAAGATCACCAGGCAACACCATAACCAAAAGGAGAAATGCCAGGGGCACATCGCTGAAGGAACTCCTGCCTTACCCAGAAATACTCCAATGGCCACGGCAAGGGCTGTGAAAACTGAGAGTGAGCCAATGTCCAGGGCGTGGCCTTGGCCGCGGGCACAAGGGTTCACACTGAGGCCTTGGCCTCTAGAAAAGGGCATGTCCTGGTTCTTCTGGTGACTGACCAACTGGATGCTTTAAAACTTGAACTGCTTCCTTCACTCCCGGTTTGCAGGAGGCAATAGAAATGCAACCCTCCTTCAGGTCCCTCCAGCTCCTGCTGAGCTCTCAGCCTAATGGAAAAGTGGTGTAAGAAGCGCCTGCGTTATCTCGGCAGAGCATGTGTTGAGGTGGTTTTGCTTGCCATTATCAGTGTGGAAGACCTGCTCTTTTAAGCAAACAGTGTTAAAAAGACTACTGCCCCAAACACATCTGTCGTGCCCAGGACTTGGATGTTTGCGTCTGCCTTGAGCGATCTCCCCGGGGGGCCCACGCCGTCTGTGACGGGAGAGGAGGGAACCTGTGGCTGAGGTTGGCATGTGGTCTGTTTCTGTGCATTGAGTAGACTTAGGTTACTGGAACCAGGCCAAGTGACAGGGCGTAGACAACCCGTGACACCATACAAATTCTAGAAAGCTCTGGGAAGGTGAATGGATGTGTTTGTGCCTAAGTTTGGCAAACTAGAGAGTGACACAGAGCAGCGTCATCCCGGCTGGCTGGGACACCTGTCTTCAGCTGAGTCAGGTTTGGGGAGAGTGGGCTGCCAGCTGGGCCAGATGGATCTGGGGAGGCTGAGGAGTTGGTTTCAAGTTTAGGGGCAAGTTGTCATTTTTAGAGGCTCCCAGTGCCCCCTTTTATCAGCCACTGTTAAATTGTCACTTGGATCCCCGCCCATAGCAGAGAGTGACTGAACTGATCAGAGTTAGTGCAGAGATTCAGGCTGTCTCACTGACAGTTACTGAATGGTTCTTCTGGTCATTTCAGTTTAACAGGTCAAGGTGATTGACTTCTGCTGATTTTTAAGTTGACAGAATCAACTGAGTTTCCAAATTGCTATTGACACTGTGAAAAGGGTTGGCTTGGAATTTTTGTTTTACTTTATTCCTAAAGTCATTTTTTTTCTCAACATGGGAAATTGGCTAATCCAGCTATTATCTGCTCCTCTTATCACTCTGTCCTACCTTCTGTTCTCACAGTGATTGATCTGTTCATTCATCACATGCTATCAAGATTTCCTATATTGGAATGTCAGCTTCAAAGGGGCAGGCCTGTGTCTTCAGGATGCTCTGAATGACCTAGTTGTAATGCTGTTGGTCACGTGCTGGTGATGGAGTGCTTCCATCCCTGTAAGGGGAGTGTGCTCACCTCTTGTCTTTCAAATTGACCCACAGGATCTCCAGTCTCTAATCTCTCCTTTTTGAGAAAGGGTAATTGGAGAAGGATTATGCGAGGACACCTTCTGCTCCAGCCCTTGACACCTTGATAATAGTGAAAAATGCACCCATAACCTTAGCTATGACTTAAAGATTCTGTTTCTGTCCCTGGGAGACTCTGAAAGAGAGGGTGTAGTGTGGCTCTTCCCCAGAAGACTTTGGTTTATGAGTATAATAGCATGCTTTAGTCCTCGGTGGGGTTTTCTCTTGGCTTTGGTTTTTGCTTTTTGGGTTTTTTTTAGTGGGAGAGAGTAGTGGGGAGAAGGGTAGAGGGGCAGAGGGAATCTTAAGTAAGCTTAAAGCCTGATGTGGGGCTCTGTCCCACAACCCTGAGATCATGACCTGAGCTGAAATCCAAGAGTCTGCTCCTTAAATAACTGAGCCACCCAGGTGTCCCAAGTCCTAGGTGCTTTAAGAGGGCTTGGGACATACAGGTTAGCTGGCTAATGTCATTATGCTCCTAATTTTTTGAACTTTAATCTGTTAAGAGGGGGGTTTATTACATGATCAAGAAAAACAACAGAACAAAAGATTAAATAGAAAGTTCAACCATGAAACAGTTTGGATCTGTAGCAGCTGGTCGTGTTGAAACACTGTTTTGCCTAATTCCTAAGTAGGCATAATTAAAGTTAAATGCTAAATTTTAGTTAGCAGCTGATAAGTGCTGAGCTTTCCTAACAGAATACTCCTATCGCTTTAGTGAATCATAGAAAGCTTTTAATTATTTCTCATGCATCTGTTGTTTGATGTCCTCAGCATGGAAGGTGGAAAATGGCAACGATCCATTCTGGACTGCCTCTATACACTTTTTTCTCCTTTGAGAATTAAGGATAAGTACCAGGTGGACAGAGCACGTTTTCCTCCCAACCTCCCGTCCTGTTGGAGATGACTGGTTCGTAGAGCATTGTAACTTACTCTGCACAGAGCCGCTGCAGCCATCCCTGATATGAACAACCTAGAGTCTTCCAAATAAGGAGAGAGATGAGACAAGACAAGGGATTGGCACATCAAGGAAGAGTTGTCCTCTGCCAGGATCAACCTCCCAGTTTTCAATAATATTCTTATTATCCTCAGTTCAACATGTTCCACTTTCATCTTCAACCTGTATTTCCCAAATTCCAGGAATTTAAAAGAATTTACCTCAAACCCGGCCTTCAGCGCTAATGGGATTAGGGGTAATCCTTTCCAAGTGTCTGTTAAACTATGCCCCCTAATTTCAGTGAGACAAGTTTTTAAAAGTCACAGTGAACCCATCCATGTAAGGACTAAAAGCTCCCGTCCCTGAGATCCATAACCCCTGAGATAAGCCAGAGCTACAAATACATCGTCTAGACTTTGAAGAAGAGAATATGATTCTTAATATAGCTTACCAACCGCTACGTCGTGCCTAGACTGTCATCATTTTCCTATAACAGGAGAAGCCTGCCTGCCTGCTGACTAGAGTCTCGTCTCCCCTGCCACCACACAAATAAGCTAAAAAAGAAAGAAGGGCCCCAAATCAGGCCAGATGGTGACCCATGACTATTTCAGCTCAGGGTGTCAGCCTCTGAAGCATCAGGTTTGAATCATTTTGCTATCATGGGATTCTATCATTGTTCCTTTGAATCTGCTGACACGCTTCCTCTGGGAAGTATAGCTTGGCATGGATGAGTCAGTGGATTTTTGTTTTGTTTTGTTTGGGGGTGAGGGGGTGTTTGTTTTTAAAAAATAAAGATGAAATGCTTTGAGAATTTTTCAGCATCTCGTGATTGTTTGGAAACCAAGTCTGAAGGCGTCCCCAGCTGGCCCTGGGTGCCACAGTCTGAAGAGCTCCCCGTGGGCAAGTGGTACCCGGCACGATGGGTCATCAGTGCTGACAACGAAAGAGAAAGAAAATGCTCAAAAAAGGAAATAAAGGGGTAGGATGAGAGACAGCCTTGCAGGGATTCTGCCTGTTCTTGTAGTTCCCCAGAGCTGGGCTCTGTGGAAGAAGGAAATGGGAAGCCATGTAGGGATGGCCATGTTCCCAGGGGCCCTAAGCATCAGCTCTCCCATCAGGATTTCTGGCATTGACCTTCAGGGGCCCAGCCTAATTGAAGGATGAATTCTAACAAGCAGCTTCAAGGAGTACAGTTTTATTTCGGAAGTTTTAGTGTTTGTCTTGGGCAGAGGCCTTGTACCACTCAGTGACTTAAGTAAAGCCTGAGGGAACTGAGCACACGGAAGGAAAGGGAAACAAAGTTCTTAGCAGCCCTTGGGCAGCTTCGCTCCTGCCTGCTTCTAATCTGGCCCTGGGCCATTACTGCCCTGGCAACAGGAGCTCGGGGACACTGGGCTCCGCCTTCTGCCACCCTTGAACCTGCCCTCCGGATTCTTGAACAGGCTTTCTGGGAGCCTGGCCTAAAGGTGGAGAAGGACCTTCCCATACTCACAGCTGCATGGTCAGAGTTCTGTCAGCCCTCCACACAACTGGTCACTTTGCCCCATGATCTGGTATACCCCAAGCCAGGACCATGTCGGGGCTTTTCAGAATTTAGAGCTTAAAGAAGGCAGTGGAATCGCACTGAGAATGCTCGGTGTGTTGTCCATTGCTCTCCATTATCCAGGAAGGCATTTCAGTCCAGAGGTAGAAACCTGAATGACTACAGCTTGGCGGTGACAACGTTGAGGTCTGATCTTGGTCTTTCCATAGCCCCAGCCTGGCCACAATTTGAGGTTCTTTTTCAAAGGTGGCCCAGCCCTGTCCCTGCATCTGGCTGCTGACAGGCTCCTGATGCAGGAGCAGACCCAGGATACCCAATCGAACCACCGCAGAGAATCCGTGATCATTCCCAGGGTGGAGTACTAATCCAAACATCTCTGCCTTCTGAAGCACGTCCATACAGGCCTTTGTTACTGCATTTATTCTTCCAACAGTGACTGATTTATTGAGTAACTGCTAGGGCCTCTCTAGTGGCCTTTGTCAGGGATGGGAGCATCTACAGTATCACAGACCTCATGTTCATGGGTTTTGTTATTAAAAAAAAAAACAAAAAACTAGACAATGGGTGAAGAGAGAACTCCCAAGTTACCTTCACTCTGTTCTGGCTTTAAATTTGTGAAAATCTGTACATGAATGGGGCAGGAAGGGGAGATGGATTCAGAAGAGAATGTTCCGAGTCTCTGTGGATGGTGTGAGGCTTGTGTTCTGAGCTGATGGAGGGGAAAGATAGGGAGATGGAGGTATGAAAGAGCCACTGTCCAAGAGCTCTCCCCCCCCCTCCATTCCTGCCCTGGAAGATGAGATTGGGGCCACCCTTGGGGTTTCTTTAGCATGATTTCAGGGCAGGGGTTTGACTCCTGGTACTGATTCTTCAAACCTCTGTTCTATCCCAAATAAACTCTCTGGGGCAAGCACAGGGGAGGAGCAAGGAGCAGGCAGCAGAGTTCCCTACCACTCTTCCCTCTCTCCCAACCTCCTTCACCAACTTGTTGGCCAGCTTTGCTGTTTTCTCCCCTTGCTGTATCGACATTGTTTATTCCGGTCCCATCACCAGACCCAGTCAGAGCCTGAGACCAGGTGAATGCTTCAGATGGATTCACAGATTCCCTCCCTGAGATCATGTTCTCCAGTTTTTGAGTCTCTGTAAACTGTCTTCATTCAAGAGCTCCTCTCTTCTCCTTGGATCCCCAAATCACTCCCGCTTCCAAGTGCTGGAAGAATCACCCAGCCAAAGCAGCATGAGCGAATTGGGGGAGGCTTCCGACTTCTCTGAGGGCGGACCACAGGTGCTTCCCCTCAATCCTGTCCAAATAACTAGGGTCAGGAGCTTCCGTGCTGGTCTTCCTGCAGGGACAACTGTTTCCCATCTGCAGTGTCACACACACACACCCTCCTACTCTTTCCAAGCCCAGCCTGGCCCGAGGCAGCTGCATTTCAAAGAGGGTTCCTTCTTTAGTCCCGGCCCTGAAGTCGGCTACCACCACCCCCCTCACCCCCCGCCCAAGAAAGATGCAGCATAAGCCCAGGAAGCCTGGGTGGAGCTGGG